>JAQZBX010001856.1:0-77772 GCA_029593785.1 Cabassous unicinctus | reverse complement strand
TTTCATCATTTATATTTCTGCTTTTTTTTTTTTTTACTACACCCATGACTTCATCTACAATGTTTTTACTTTTCTCCCTTCAAGTAAAATTTACTCCTCATTTCTACCTAGTTCACTTACTTTGAGTAGTTGGGATTCTGGGTTAAAATTTACCCTCAGCTAGTAAGTTCTAACAAGGATACAATTGTTAAACTGCAAAAAAAAAAAATGTCCATAATAGATTGTAAAGCACTTCTATCACTTCAAATGCTGCATAAACTCCCTGACACAGAACCACCACCATCAATGAGACTTGTCCATGATCCACACACCAAAATGTCATGACTGTAGAGGGGAATCTGTGAGACCCTGCTCCATGCTGCTTCCATTGTCTATTCTGATTTTGTGGGTTCATGCTAGTCAATCATCCAGATGTCTTGGTCTTGACATCACTGTGTCTCTTCCAAACAGTGGGAGGCTTTGGTGGGTGGACATTTCAGTGGCACCCACCCATCTCTGAATATTTTTTAGTCCTTCAAGCCATCAGCCCAGCCACTGCAGCTTCCATGTTCTGGTCACTGTCCATGTATATCTCTGGCCTGAAATAGAGGTGGATAGTTGATGATCTTATAGGGGAGACAAGATAAAAAAAATTCAAATATATCAATGTCTCTTTGTAAATGAAGCAGTGGTCACTGGATTTGAACTATAATTCCCCAGATTATTCCTTATGAACCACTTATAAGAACAGCAGCCCCCACAGAACTTGGGCCCTGAAAGAAAGAATGAGGAGCTAAAATAGGGATACATGCATAGATGGACTTGTGACAGGTAGGCACTGACTATGTTCTGTGAGCACTGCTGAAATATTAGCACTCCTTGTCATGAGGAAGGCAACTTTGGATAGAAATGGCTATGACTGTAACTAAGGACATGTGATGCAGGTTCTTGTTTAAATTGAGCATGGAGGATTTACCTCTACTTAATTGGGAATTTCATTAAAATCAACAGTTTTGAGACAGATAAGAGGAGGGTGATGGATTAGGAAGCTCCAGAATCCTGTTCTCCCACAAAAAACATTGGTGAAAAGTACTGAAAATATAAGAAACAAATTTCTCAGAACTATAGACAACAGTAAAAGGTTTACACCCACTATCAAGAGAATGTTGAATGAAGAAGAAAATGAACTGAAACGCAGTAGGAATGTATCATAATACCTTTACTAGCTCTTCCTCTACTCTATCCTCAGCTCTACACCACAGTGTGTGACAGAAGTCACAACTTGCAATGTAGATCCCTGGTTCTGGAGGGAACAAAGAAAACCTTATTCACAAATCAATGTGTATATATGTCTGTTCCAACTTATCTGAAGGCTAACAGAAGAACTGACTTAATATGCTCATCTTTTCTTCCCCAACCCAGAACTCATTACATACTTAGAGGTGGGAGGAATGGCTACAAAAACACTGTAAAGGAATAATCCTTGAACAGTTTTGTGGAGAAAAATAATATCATTGAGACAAACAATAGGGACCTAGGGCCTGTGAATAAATGCTACCAAGAATTTCCTTTGAAAAATGAACACTCAGAGATTACATGTATTCAGAGGAATTTAGAAGGTCACAGACATGCCCAGAGCAAGACACATACTCAGAAAATATCTGAGAAGACAGTAATATTTCACTTTAGTGTGTTCTCTTGGCAAGGCTAACTGAGCACTGAAGGAGATACCCAGCACAAGGCCAATATGCAGAGGTTAGGAGTGCTGGTTTTTAAAATTTTCCTTTTAAGCCCTTGGCCCTCAAAGAAATTTCTGCCATAGCACTAGCAAATGAAAGATAAATGAAAAGAAATTTCAGTGACCAAATGTGTCAAGGAATATAGTCAATGCAAAAATAGTTTGGAAAAATCACTAAACAAATAGACTAACACTGTCTTCAACAATCAAAAATAACTTAAGAAAAAAATAAAACAAACCTTAGTAATGGGTGAATCTGACATCTTAAAATTTTAATTAGTCAAAAGAATTAAGTGAAATAATAATGGTCAAAGGAATCTACAAAGTGAAATCTACAAAATATGGTTGATGAGCTAAAGGAAAACTTGGACAAAGAACAAAAGGAAATGAATAAAATAATATATGAACAAATTTAAAATTTGAATAAAGAGATATAAATTTATAAATTTAAAAGACAAAACAATAATTCTCATCTGGAGACTTCAATATCAGAAGTAATAAAATTCAATAGAGTGTTTCCAGGCAGATGGCATCAGAATATGCAAGTAGGACTCAACTGTCTCACAAAAATAAATTGAGATAAATAAAAAAACAAGTGGAGAAAGGGCCAAAAGCTGTGTAAGAGTCCTGCTTTAGGAGCCAGCAGACCAGGGCAGTGCTACACAACTCACAGGATGGCAAGGAACAGAGATATGAAGAACCCAAATCAATAGACCTAAGATATCAAATGCCCTGCAGTGGCTGTGAGAGGTTCTCATTCTCCACACAAAAATAAACTGGGATAATACACCTGGTTCTCTGAAGCTGATGGAGAGGGGAACAATTGTCTTCTTTCATGTCAGCACTACAGGGGAAAGTGGAGGGAAGTCAGGCGTTGTATTATTCAGGGTTCTTTAGGGAAACAAAATCAATAGGAGATATTTGTAAATAGTATGAAATTTTATAAAATTCTTTCCTGTGACCATGGGGATGCACAAGTCCAGATTCCACAGCAGGCTACAAACCAAAAGCTCCATTGAATGTCTGATGAAGGTCTGTGATGAGTTCCCAGGAGGCTGAAGGTCCTTGATGAGTTCTCAGGAGACATTGTCCATCCATAGACAAGCTGGAAACCTCTCTGAATGCTGAAATCACTTCCCTTTATCAGATATTCAACTGATTGGATAAAATGTCACTCATTGTTAATGGCAAACTCTTTGGTTGTTTATAGATGTAATCTTCCATCTATGCAGTAAACTCACTGATGACTAAAGGAAATAATTATATTACAACTAGCTCAGTGCTTGTTTGACCAACCAACTGGGCACAAATACCTGGCTGAGTTGACACATTAACTTATCCATCATGGGGGCTTGCCTTCAATGAATTTTGCCTGCAAACTCCAATTTGAATCTTGGCTCTGGACAGACTAGAAACACAGGAAAGTGGAGATTGAAATAAAAACCTCCATGGAAAGGTTCACTGATAAGCATCATCAGCTGGCTAGTCTGGAAATTACACAAAGAAAAATTAAATTTATGTCTCCCTTTATCCCACATCTGGGAGAAAATCTGCACCCCATTAGTGAGTCCTTGGCCTGATTTTGAAATTTTAAACTAGGCAACTTTAAAGAGTTAGAATAGGCTGAACCAAATATCAAAGAACTGCTATGAATTAAAAAAAAAAAACCCTAGGCAATAGAGAGAAATTGGCCATCAAAATAAATACACCAACACATTCAGATTCCTAGATATCAGCAAAAAAGTGTAATCGCTACTAGGAAATAGGAAGACATGGCCCCACTGAAGGAACAAATGAAATATCCTGATGAGATACAAGATGTAAGACAATCAATCAATGATAATCACATAACTCTTCTAAATCAATTCAAAGAATTGAAAGAAAATATGACTAAAAGGACAAAGAATATTAAGAAAAACTAGTGAGCATAAAGAACAATTTGAAAGGCCACTAAGAAAAGTAACAGAGCTTATGGGAATGAAAGCCATGATGGGTGAGGTTAAAAATACATAAGAACATAGCAGCAGATTTCAATTGTTTGAAGACAAAATTAGTGATTTTGAAGACAAAAAATCCAAAATGGATTGTGCATTTGCGTTGTCATTCATTGTCTTTCAATTCCCTAATATCTGTTCCATTGTTTTCAATTCTCTTCTCTTTTTGTTCTCCTGTCTTTTCCAGCTCAGTTGTTTTGTCTTTGAATCACTATTTCTGTCTTTGGGCAATTCAAATCTGCTCTTATGTGCCCTTAATGCATTTTTAATCTCATTCATCATGTCTTTCATTCACATAAGATCTGTTAATTTTCTTTGCAGGATTTCAAATTGTTATTTATGCTCAACCAGTGTCTTCTTAATAAACTTTATTTCTTCAGTCATATTTTCTTTAAATATTTTGAAGTGATTCAAGTGAGTTCTGTGATCATCACTGAATAATTTTCTTATTTCCTTCATCTCTTCAGGATATTTGCTTAGTTACTTTGGCTGAGGCATCTCTTCCTATTTCCTCATATGTCTTGTAAATATTTGCTGATGTCTAATCACCAGAATTGGTGATTTTACTGTGATGGACAATTTCTCTCTTTTGCCTATTTTTTTTTCCACAGCTCTTTTTTGATATCTGATTCAGCTTATTATGTCTTTACAATTGTCTGGCTTAAGTTATCAAAATCAGGTGCAGAATTTCTCCCAGGTGTTGGATACAGAGAGTACCATAAACATTTTTTTTTGTCCTGGTAATTTCCAGACAGGCCAGTAGATGGCACTCATGCACTGTTCCAGAGCAGTGATTCAAAGCAGGATATTATAGCCAAATTTACTGAAGAAAAATCACCCTGATTCCCATGCATTTTCCCTTGATACAACTGACATGGGGGAAGATTTTGTTCCCCTCTCAGTTGGCTGCAGTGATCCAGGGGTTTTACCCCAGCTTAAAATCTTCAGGGTAGGGTAGGGGAGTCCTTCCAGGCCTCTGCATGTGCTTGGTAGTTCATATTTTTCATTATCTCTGTCCCTCACTCTTCAGGGTGTTGTCTAGTATTGTCCTAGTCTGCTGATCACCAAAACAGTTCCTTCAGACAGCTTTTGGACCTTTCACCCTTGTTTTTGTCAGAGCATTGAGTTCTGCCTGTTAGACCATTACCATCTTCCCACAGTTCAACAGCTTTTGGTTTTGTTCATCCTTTTCTAGGATTTTTTTTTCATTTTTATTATTCTTAATTACATTTAGCTCAACTCTAATCTTTGTTATTTCCTTCTTTCTCCTTGCTATGGGATTATTTTATTTATTTATTTATTTTCCCAGTTCATCCAGTTGTGCAGTTAGGTTTTTATTTTAATTCTTCTTTTTAAATATATGTATTTATGGTTATAAATTTTACTCTTATCACTGCTTTGGCTGCATCCCATAGGTTTTGATACATTGTATTCTCATTTCCACTTGTTTCTAGGTAGTTACTGATTTTTTTGCAGTTTCCTCTGTGACCCATTGATTGTCAAAGTGTATGTTGTTTAACTTCCATATCTTTGTGCCTAATCTGATTCTCTGTCCCTTACTTAATTCCAGCTTCCTTCCACTGTGGTCACAGAAATTAATTTGTATAATTTCAATCTTTCTTAACTTGTTGAGCATTGGTCTATGACCTAGCATGTGGTCTATCCTGGTGAAAGACCATGTGCTCTTGAGAATTTAGGTCTCACTGTATTTGGGTGTAATATTCTGCATATGTCTATTAGATCTAGATCCTCTAATGTATTATTCTAGCTCTCCATTTCTTTATTCACCCTCTGTCAAGATGTTCTGTCTAATACTGATAATGGTGTATTAAAGTCCCCCACTATATTTGTAGAGACTTCTATTTTTCCATTTAGATTTTTCCAATGTTTGCCTCACGTATTTTGGGGCACCCTAGTTAGGTGCATAAATGTTCATGATTATTTCTTTTTGATTGATTACTTCTTTTATTTATATGTAGTCCCCTTCTCTGTGTCTTATAATAGTTTTGCATTTGAGGTCTATTTTGTCTGATAGTATTATAGCTATTTTCACCCTTTTTTAGGTTGTTTCCATGTAAAATGATTTTCCAAACTTTCACTTGCAACTTTCTTGCATCCCTGGGTCTAAGGTGAGTGTCTTGTAGATAGCATATTGATGAGTCTATTTCCTCATTCATTCTACCAGTTTGTGTCTCTTGATTGGAGAGTTTAGTCCATTATCATTCAATGATATTACTATTAAGGCATTACTTAAATTAGCCATATTTTATTTAGGTTTATATATGTCATATTTTGTTTTTATTTTTCTTTTAGTCTTTTTATTTATTCTTACTAATGATCTTCCTTTCTACACTCTACTCCAATCCTGTCTCTGGTTTTTTCCTTTGAACCTGGAGAACTCCTTTAGTATTTCTTGAAAGGAAATTTTCTTGCTAACAACCGTAACTTCTGTTTACCTGTGACTATTTAGAACTCTCCCTCATTTTGAATGTCATGTTTGTTGGATACAGAATTCTTGGCTTACAGTTTTGTTTTTTTTCTTTTAGCACTTTAACTATGTCATATCACTGACTTCTTGTCCCTATAGTTTCAGATGGGAAACTCTGCATTTATTCTCATAGAGCTTCCCTTGTATGTGATGGATCTTTTTTATCTTGCTACTTTCAGTATTCTTTCTTTGTCTGGAGCATTTGGAAATCTCATGAGTATATGACTTGTGATAGACCTGTTAGGATTTATACTGTTTGACCTGTAATGAAATTCCTGGACATGTATGTTCATGTCCCTCAAGAGTCAGAAAATTTTCAGCCATTATTTCCTCCAATACTCCTTCTTTTCCCTTTCCCTTCTCTTCTCCCTTTGCGAAGTCTATAATGTGTATGTTTGTGCATTTTGTGTTGTCATTCAATTTCCTGACTCCCTGCTGAATTTTTTCTATCTTTTTATCTGTTCAATTTCAGATGTACTATCTAATATGTCACTAATTCTTTCTTCTGGTTTTTCAAATATACTGTTATATGATTCCAGTTTATTTTTGATTTCTTGTTTTGTGCCATTCATAAACATCATATCCATTAACTTTTTATGTACGTTTATGATTTCTTCAGTATGTTTCCCCAAGTACCTTCACTTCATTAAATTGATTCATGATATTTGTTTGGCCCTACTTTACTAGTTTTTCTACATTCTGTATCTCTTCCCATTTTTTTTTAGTTTTTGCATTATACTGGGACACGTTTTCCTGTTTCTTAGTATGGCTGGTAATTCTTTGCTGTTCTCTAGCCTTCTGTTTATCTTGGTAGGCTTATTCAGATTTAGCTTCTCTTTCTACTCTAGGGTTTTATTTTTTGTAGTTGTTGTGGTGGTGGTGGTAAGTTTCCTTTTTGACAGTTGGTTGCTCTTATTTTATATCCTTGTAGTTATCTGTGTTCCTTTGAAAAAATATTAAGACAGTGCAAAAGGAAGGAGCTAAAAAGAGAAAGAATAATAGTAATAATTTTTTTTAAAATTAGAAATGGATTCATAAGAGAGCCAGGAAAATGAATAAGAAGAGTGAAAAATCATAAAAAATATATAGAATAATAATAAAAAAGAAACAAGAAAAAATTAAAAATAGAATAAAATCAATGAACTGAAACATGAGAAGAGGACAAAAGATCAAACAGGAAAAGTGGAATGAAAGGAAAGCAATGGAAGAGGGAAAATTGAAAGAAATAAAGAAACTGTAGAGAAAAAGAACGGAAAGAAAAAAAGAAACAAGTAAATAGAAAAGGCAAGAATCAAAAAACAAACAAAAACTATCCAGGTAAAACAGGCTTCCCTCTTAGACCCCTTGAAACCATCTCAGGCTGCCATTTCTCATCAGTCATTCATGTTGTACAATGCCTTCCACAGGTATAGTACTCAGATTTAGCAAATGAAGTAAAGAATGAAAAATACAAAAATATAAATATGTTAAAAAATAAAAAAATTAGAGATAAAAAAATCTAAAAGAAAAAAAACCTCATTCTATAAGTTCTCTGTCATAAGGTGCCTGACAACCTAGTGGATCACTTTCTGGATCCCTTCTCTGAGGATGTGCAGAGAATTGAAGTAGGGACCTGATGTATGAAAGGCAGGCATTCCTACACTTTGCTACCTGCACTCCACAGGTTGGTAGGCTTCTGAAACCTTATCTGACTCTACCTGGTCCCTTTTCCTTAGGCAAGTTGGGCTTTTAACAGTTTTCTGGCTTACTTCTCTCCAGGCTGGTTATGTGCCTATCTCTACCTACCTTCTCACTGACCTATTTCCTGTCTCTTCCAGGATGGCTGGGTGTTACAGCTTACTCTATCAGGTCCTACTCTCCTCTCCCTGGGCTGCTTCATTCCTGGCTGGAGTTTTTTTTTGTGGTTCAAAGGAGGCTTAGCTGGCCAAACTCACTAAAGTGAAACCACTCTGTACCCTCTGCCAGACCCCTCCTCTTCCCAGGGAGAATATTCTTTGCCCACTCAGTTACCTGCAGTGAGTTAGTGATTTTAATGAGGTTATTTGCCCTGAGGATGGGGTATATGTGCCATTCCCATCCACAAGGTTGAAAAACTCATGGTTTTCATTTAGTATCATTGTCTCTCTGTCCATCTCCTTTCTGAGTGATGTGCAGCACTCTCCTTGTCTGCAGCTCTCCAAAGCATCTCCCTCAGAAAGCTTTTTGCCCTTCCCCCATTGTTTTTTTTTTCAGAGTTGAGTGCTGCCTACCTACTTCAATACCATCTTTCTGGCACTTCCCTATTTACATTTCTGTAGGTCAAAATCTGGCAGTGGTTTCACTAAGATAATATCAAGGAATAGGATTTGCTGGGTTCTTTTCTGGTGGTTCTATTGGAAAATTGGTTTTGTTGCATTTTTCAGCAACTAAAAACTGACCACATTGTATGTATCATTTCTCAATTTCTCCCTCTTCAAAGTGAGAAAAAACCAGTTGAGTCCTTCTCATACAGCCATCTCTCTGTCTCTTTGAGTACAGCCAGGAAAGTCTTCATCTTTGAGAGATTGATATAGTTATTTTGGAGCTCCACTGAAAAATTATGGCATAGAAGAAAAAGGAAAGAGAAGAGAGCCCAGACTTTCTTTTTTGCTCTTACATAATCATCAGTAAAGTAAAGATTGTTGACTAGATTTCTAAAATTATGTGTGCAGATTAAGAAATGAAATAAAAGCCAATTTAGTCAGTTTTGTGCACATTTACCACTCTGGAAAAAAACAACACACTCATGTATGAGTTGTGAAAAATGAATCATAAGTTACTTGAATTTGTATAAACTGAATGCTCTACAGTGGCATTTAAAAATAATGCTACAGAATATTAGCAGGAAAATAAATACTAATAAGTTAATTTTATTTTTTTAGAAAAGCACTAAACAAGGAATAAAACTTTCTGACAACTTTAATCAGAGACCATGGAAAAAGGCAAACACTTTATAATATAGTATCAGGAATATTATTTATACTTATTCTTTAAAGAAGGGTCCATCTATTCATTTTTCCTTGGGAAACAAAAATTAGTCAGTTAGGCCTGCTCATATGTACATGTAATTATACTGAATCAGAATTCCTTTATGCCAGTAATAAAAACAAACAAACAAAAAATAATAATAACAAAAATAGTAGTAGGTAAAATTCATATATTTCTTATTATGAAAATGATGCCATGTCCCTAGTACTTGTCTAATCTCATTTAATACTAACAACACCGATATGAACAAGTTCATCCATCAGGAAAACCCAGGCTGCTTCCCCAAATCAATGTGCTTTCATGCAGCTCAGGTCTATTTTGGCTCTATATATGTTCGTGATGGAATGGTTATGGGGTGTTGCACATCATTCTAGTCATTTAGAGACCCTGGTAAATTGATGATTATAATGTGGAATGTTGATTTTCACCATAGCAGAAGAAAAGAAGTGTATGCAAAAGCCAATTTGCCATGGTTATTTAAAATAAGCCATCTTTGCAAAAGAGCATAATTTAAATGTTTCCACTCTCAATTATGTTCATGTTGTATTGATTTTCTGATCCTGTGCCTAAAGATATCTTGCAAAATGGAATCTTGTAACTTATGTAACAATCAGGAATACATAAAGATGTAACATGTCTAATATAAAAAATGAAAGAAATTATTATTTTCCCATTTATAAAATATGAGAGAAATATTGACAATAGTAATATCAATTAAATGAGACTTTCTTTTAATCCTCAGAATCGACTCAGGGTAGAAAGGAGTCAACCTTGTTCCAAACCATTGTAAGTTAAACATAGAATCTGCAGCCACCTGTCATAAAATATTATTGTTGAAGCTTTCTAATATGCAGTCTAAATTTCTGGGAAGGAAAACTGAGGAGAAATATTTTTTGGCAAATTAGATCATCAAAATGTGTTTATGTATACTAGGAAATTTACACATCTACATGTGTAACCAGGGCAGATTGTATGCTCAGAAAAGATCTGAAAATACCCTGTGCTTTCAAACTCTGATTTTGAGGGTTATTGCAAGGAGCTAGTTAAGATTCAACTAAAAGTGGGAATGGTTTGGTTATATGTTAAAGGCATACTCTAGCATGGAGACAATCTGCATATCCATGAGAGGTGTTTTTTTTAAATTTTTTTTTCTTACTTTTCCTCTTGTTTCATTTTTTATAAACACAGCTTATGGAATGAAAATTCAGGGACTACACACAACAGTGAATGAAGTCTTCAAAATATTGTTTGGAAAATTCGCTAAACAAAGATGATTAGAGACTTTCAGTATCAAAAATAATAAATCCTGGGAAATGAGAAGAGTCTCATTTTCAGAGTTACTACATTAATACATTAAAATGTCCAATTATTTATTTAAAAAATCAAGCATACAAAGAATCAGAGAAAGATTGTCAATGCAAAGGGGAAAATTAATTGACAGAAACTGTCGCTGAGGAAGCACAAGCTTTGAAATTACTAGGAAGAGATTTTCAATCAATTGTCTTCATTATGCTGAAAGAGTTACAAGAAACAATAAACATAGAATTAAAGGAATCAAAGAAAATGATACGGTAACAAAACAAGAACATCAATAAGATTTAAAATTTTTACAATGACCCAAATTAAAATTCTCAATCTGAAAAGTTCAATATCTAAATGAAATATTAACTAAATAGATTCAGCAGCAGGTTTGAGCTGGCAGAAGAATTAAACTGTGAACTTGAAAATAGAACAATTGAAATTATCCAATCTTATCTGTAAAATTTAAAAAGGGGGTGGAAAAAGGGAACATATCATAAGGGACCTTTCGGAAAGCATCAACTGGAACAACATATTCGTTATGGGATTTCCAGTTGGAGATACTTGAAAAAGGTGAAAAGAATATTGGAATAAATAATGAACACAACTTTCCAAAGTGGTTGAAAGTCAAGAATTTACACATCTATGAAGCTCAACAAACTCTAAGTAGAATAAACTCAGAGATAAATTCCAAGACACATTTTAATAAAACTTTTGAAAGACAGTGACAAAGAGAGAATATTGAAAGTAGCAAGAGAAGAGAAACTCACCACATACTAAAGATTCCAAATAAGAATAATTAGCTAATCAGAAACAATGGAGGTCAGCAGGCAGCAGATTAACATATTAAAAATACTAATGAATACAAACAGTCAAGCAAAACTTCCAGACAAGAATTCTATATCTGACAAAACAATTCTTCAATAATGAAAAATAAAGAGACTTACAGAAATAAAGATTGAGTTAATTAATAGAAGATATGTTCTATAAGAAATACTAATTTAAACATTTGAGAAAATACAGAAAAGAATATGGTTGTTCTTCAGAAAAGTTAAGAACTAAATTATGACTCCACAAATCCACACCTATGTGTATAAACCAAATAATAGAAAAGAAGTACTCAAACAAGTAAATGTATGTTTAAGCTCATGGCAGCACTATTGACAACAATCAAAAGGAAGACAGTACCCAAATGTCCATCAATGAATAAATAAATAAATTAGGGAATAGTCAAAATAGCGTGTTTTCAGCCGTAAAAAATAATGAAATACAGACACATATTACAGTGTAATTGAAGCTCCAAGTATAAGCTCCCCACATTCCTTCTCCTCCATACAATGTATAGGCCCATCCTCATAAATGTCATAAAAATGAAAATAATGATATAAATAAAATAAAATGTGTCCAAGAATGAAAGTATATAGTGTGAATAGTGAAATCATCTTCTGCCATTCTCCCAGTACTGGGTGTTTACTTTTTTTTCATATAAACATACATAATATAAAGTACATACTCATTGGATAGAAATCTCATATAAGTAGCTGACATGTAACGTCAAATGATATACTCAAATAAATTTGTGAATAATTCTAAATATCATGAACATACATATTTCAAGATATCTTTAAAATCATAAATGATAAAAACACCATTCTTTAATATACATTTCAATCCAATAATATCTCTCAAGCAGAGGGATTTGAAAATATATACAATTCACTGTTATATGTTAAATCAATAAATATTTATTTCATCTAAACTAACATTGTCAATGTTTATCACATGAAAATAAATATGAAATAAAATTATAATAATGTTAAAGATGGAAATTTAAGAATGAGGATGTGAATTAAATTATTTTCCCTAAGGCACACTAAAAGTAAATGTGGACAATGGATTGGAATAATGTTGGAAAAGAAGGGGAAAGAATAGACTATGAATTGGAAGGATTCTGATTTTAAAATATTACCTCCCAACTTCCTTGTGGCAGCACCTGCTGCAATGACATTGTTGGAAATTCCAACAAACTCTGGTTTTTCATTCCAGAAATGTCCCTGCCACCAAACAGTCTGGATTTTTGCTTTTAAATTCTAAGCACATTATCTAACACAAACACTCACACCTCTACCAATCACACACAGACACACACAAACAACATAAGCTGTAAATGACTCAAAACTGGAGTTTAGCCTGGAAGCAAAATTATTAACATGAAATGCATCATTCACACTTCCTAGACATATGAGTACACATCTATAGGTATATTTTAAGACTAATGAAATTTCGGAGGGCTAAGAAACAAAGACAAATTTTGTTTCTTGAAGTTAAAGTTTAAACCCTGGAATTTTTTTTACCAGTGAATTTTGTTGATACATATTATTAAAGCATAAATCCATCCAAAGTGCACAATCAATGGTTTTAGATATAATCACATAGTCGTGCATTCATAACTCCAATAATTTTTTAGAGCATTTTCATTATTCCTGTAATAATAATAATAATAGTAAAAGACCAAAATCAACTGTTTTAGTCACCCAAAAGGGGTGCTGGCACAAAATACCAGAAACTGGTTGGTTTTTATAAAAGGCATTTATTTGGGGTAGAAGCTTACATTTACCAGGCCATAAAGCATAAGTTACTTCTCTCACTAAAGTTTGTTACCATGTATTGGAGCAACACCCAAGGGGTAGAGCTCAATGCCCTACTGATGTGGTTCAATCAAAGCTCCAATCATAACTTAATCATGCCCAGATGAATAGAATGTTTTACAGGCATAACCCAATATCTATTTTTGGAATTCATTACTATATCAAACAGCCAAACTGCTACATTCTACCTTCTGAATTCCAAAAATACATTACAATATTCAAAAAACCTTAAGCCAGTAACAATGCAAGTACAAAATCATATCATAAAGTGTTTAAAGAAATACAGTTCATCTTGAGGCAAAGTCCCATCTGCTGTAGACTTCTGAAACTTTCAAAACATTTAACTGCTTCCAATACACAAATGGAAAGACAAGGATAAACATTTTCATTTCCATAAGGAGAAATTGGGATGGAAACATGAGTCACAGGTCCTTTGAAGTTAAATAAACCTGGAGGACATGCTTCATTAGATGTCAAAGTCTGAGAGTCAAGGTTTCTTTTTCCTGGGACCACATAGGGACCCATCCTTTCCTCAGGCTTGCCCAATGACCACTTTCTTCATTCTACTCACAATCAAGCAATTGGGTGCTGACCAAGCTCTAGATCTTACGCTCCAAGAATGTTGGGGTGATTGCCACACCTTGACCAATCTTTGGGTTGGATCTTACTCCCCTTAGTACAGTGAGGTGAAGACAGCATTCCCCCAACCTTTGCCATATAGGCTCAAGCCTCTCAGAGCAATGATTTGACCACCTGGTCCTCTCTAACCTTTGGCATACGGGCACAACCCTCTCATAGCAATGAGTTGGCCACGTGGCCTTCCCTAATCCATGGGGGACAGGCGCACCTCTCTCAGACATATGGAGTGATGACCTTAACTGACTTAAAACTTGAGGAATGTGGTCCACCCTCTCTGTTACATAGGGCAGCAAAATTTCCCCAAATATTGGGTGGGAACATTCACCCTCTTCAATAGCCATGGCAAACTCACCTTCTCTGCACATGTGTGGGGTTCCTCCCTTGGCCCAAGACAATTTTTTCATTCCAGATCTCAGCTTCCATGGTATTCTTCTTAAAGCAGTTTCTCCTTCAATCTCTCCTTTCCATGATTCTTTTAGTCCAAGCTGACAGTGGTTTGTTCCTAAAGTGCTCTCAAATACCTTGTTTCTTATAAAGGTGTTCAGTAACACAGCAGGCTATAAGGTTGATTATAATGCTCAAATATCAGTAGCATTTCTGTACACCAATAATGAGCAATCTGAGGAGGAAAGGAAGAAAAAAATACCATTTAGAATAGTAACTAAAAGAATCAAATATTTAGGAATAAATTTAACTAAAGATGTAAAGGATTTATATACAGAAAACTACACAACACTGTTAAAGGTAATCAAAGAAGACTTAAATAAATGGAAGAATATCCCCTGTTCATGGATAGGAAGACTAAACATCATCAAGATGTCTATCCTACCCAAACTAATCTACGGATTTAATGCAACCCTAATAAAAACCAACACTGTACTTTGTAAGGAATTGAAAAACTAGCTACAAAATTTATTTGGAAGTGTAAGAGGCCCTGAGTCACCAAAGACACATTGAAAAAGAATAATGAAGATGAAAGTATCACACTACCTGACTTTAAAACATACTACAAAGTTACAGTGGTCAAAACTTCATGGTATTGGCACAAGGATAGACATTGAACAATGGAACCGAATTGAGAGTTCTGATATAAATCCTTGCATATACAATCATCTGATATTCGACAAGGCCACCAAGTCCATTCAATTGGGAGAGAATGGCTTTTTCAACAAGTGGTGCTTGAAGAACTGGATATCCGTATCCAAATGTATGAGAGAGGAACACCATCTCACACCTTATATGAAAATCTTTTAAAGATGGATCAAAGATCTAAATACAAGAGCCAAGACATAAAGACCTTGGAAGATAATGTAGGGAAGCATCTACAGGACCTTGTAATAGGAAATGGTTTCATGAACTTCACAACCAAAGCACAAACATCAAAAAAAATATATATATAAATGGGATCTCCTCAAAATTAAAAACTTTTGTGCCTCAAAGGACGTTATCAAGAAATAAAATGGCAGCCTACCCAATGGGACAAAATATTTGTCAACCATATATCTGATAGGAGCCTAATATCATGCATATATAAAGAAATCCTACACCTCAAAAATAAAAATAAAAAAACAACCCTTTTAAATAATGGGCAAGTGACCTGAAAAGACACTTCTCCAAAGAAGAAATACAAATGGCTAAGAAGCACATGGAAAAATGCTCGACATCACTGGCTATTAGAGAAATGCAAATCAAAACTACAATGAGATATCATCTTACACCCATTTGAATGGTGGCTATTAAAAAATCAGCAGACTATACATGTTGGAGAGGATGTGGAGTAGGGAACCCTCATCCACTGCTGGTGGGATTGTGGAATGGTCCAGTCACTGTGGAGGACAGTTTGGTGGTTCCTCAAAAAACTAGCTATAGATCTTCCATATGATCCAATGATTCTACTGCTGGGTATATACCCAGAAGAATTGAAAACAAAGACATGAACAGATATATGCACACCAATGTTCATAGTGGCATTGTTCACTATTGCCATAAGTTAGAATAAACTGAGGTGCCCATCAATAGATGAATGGTTAAACAAAATGTGATATATACATCCAACGGAATATTACTCAGCTGTAAGAAGGAATAAAGTGCTAACACACGGGATAACATGGATGAATCTTGAAGACATTATGTTGAGCGAAACAAGCCAGGCATTGAAGGATGAACAGTACACGACCTCACTGATATGAATTAAGGAAGTTGAGCAGTCACCAAGAACTATTGTCTGAAAGATAAGTTTACAAGAAAGAGAAGAGAAACTTGTGAGCCATAACCCATATGGACGTAATCTATGGTAAAGTGATAGAGTGTAGTTGTGTATTGAAGGGATAGGACCGGTGGGTAGTGATATTATTGGGTTTGGTGGTGCAGGGCTGACAGGTGGGTAGATTGGTTAGGGTGGGTAAGAATACCCAGGGTAATGGGGGCATAGATGGGAGAGGGACCAGTTGAAGACTTGGGATTTGTGGGTATAAGGTTGAAATTACAAAGGTGGGAATGCTCTTATGGCAATATGACAAGGAAGTGTCACCGGTTTATGGTGTTGGTTGGGAGGACATTTTGGACAGAGCACATCTGGAGTAGGCTTCAAGGGATTCTGTGAATGTTCATCCTGTCATAATGTTGTATCAGTGTGTGGAGACCCACAAAATGAGGGGGAAGGAGATGGACTCCCATCTTTGGAAGGACTGATTCACTCAGAAATAGACAGTTGGGCATCTCTTAAAAGAAAGGGCAGTTCCTAATAGGGGAGGGCAAACCAGTGTGTCAAGACCTCTTGTTGCATCTAACTATGAATCTTGTCATCCCATGAGTCAAGCCAGAGGGTCATCGTGGGCTACAGCAGAATGGGGAGGGTGAAACAGAATAGATCAAACAGGGGGTATTTAGTGGACCGTCGAAATGTTTTTTTTTTTTTTTAATCTTACAGTGATGGAAACAGGATATGGTAAAGATCATCAAAATTTATAAAAGTATACAGTCTAAAATAAAAACCATACTGTAAACCATTGAAAATATTTAGTAGCTATGTCTCACTAACTGTATATCAGTTATAACAATGCTACCATCCACTTACAAAAAGGTTTTAATATGGGGTGAGGAAAGGGGTAGGAGTTTGAGTGTATGAGAGTCTCTTGTATTCTGTGTGTGACTTTGATGTGACCTAAAACTTCTTTGAAAATTAAATGAAAAATAGGGAGATACTGGGGAGTGAGAGGGGGATGGTGCTATGGTAAAGAATGGATACCAGATATTGTAATGATAAAAGGGAAAATGTCAAAAAAATTTTTAACTAAAAAAAATTTTTCCCCATTTTTTGAGTAACCCAATCTTTTAATATTATTTTATTTTTAGATTTTTTTAAGTTTTCATGTATTTTTATCTCTTACATTTAAACTTATCATTATTATTTCATTTTCCTACTATTTACATTTAGCTATTGTATTGCCTTCATCTTTAAAGAAGCTTTGGATCATAGAAGGGTTACAACTGGGGTGAGAGAGGATCGTTGGTGGGGGGTGTCAGGAATGGATGGTGCATGGGAGGAAATTCACCTGAACATACATAAAAGGTATATAAAATGCTCATGGGGCATGGTCACAGTGGGTGGAGAATCACTCAATAAATGACAGAAATCTGAATTCCCATCCTGGAGAGCTCTGCCACATGCTCAAAGAAAGCAACAACAGTCCTCCAAGTTCAGGGGCAGTGACTGGCAAAGGAATATGATCCACTGATGGGCCCTTGTTATTGATGACTTGCCTTATGAGTCTTTGCTCTTGAAATTGAAACATATCCCATTGTTATGGAGTGCCTAAGGGTTGCCTCCTGGGAACCTCCTTGTTGCTCAAATGTGGGCTCTCTCTAAGCCAAACTTAGCATATTAATGCATTACCTTCCTAACAGTCTGGGACATGACTCCCGGGGATAAGCCTCCCTGGCACCGAGGGATTGCTATCAAGTGCCAATGGGCAATATAACTGGAAAAAGACCTCGAATAAAAGGGGGAAATGGAAGAGACAAATGAGTTCATATGCCTAAGAGACTCCAAAGTGAGTTGAGATATCATTCCAGAGGTAACACTTATGCTCATCTCAGTAGGACATCATAGGCTTCCAACGTGGATATCACCCCAAATAGAGGGCCCCCTGAGGGCTCTAGAGACACCCAGGTCCTATATCAGGTTGGATAGCCCCAGAGTTTGATGCCTTATCAGTGGGCCCTACTTTGATATCCTTGCTCCTGAGAGTGACAGAGTTGGACTCAAATATGTCTTCCATCTGTCCTTCTATTCAAATCTATATGTGGTGCTAGAGTTTTTAGGTGTACTTCCAGAGACTGGAGTCTTTGGGCTGTCCATAGGTAATCTGGGCCTGGAATCTCGGTGGAGCTGCAATTCCTACTCTACAGCTCAATGGACTCATCCAGGACACCTAGTGGTGAGATGATGATGGACAACAGCCATCCCAGGGAATGGAGAGAGCCTGCAGCTGCAGGCAGGATAATCCCATCCATCTTATCCATGGGATATAAGCCCCCTCTCACTTGGAGGTGGAGTGAACATAACCATCCCAGACTCCTCAGGATTGGGGGAAGAGCTATGGACTAGAGTGGACTTACTGGTATTCTGTTATAAAAATATTGGGATTCAAGCAATGGAAGAAATTACAGCATTAATGTGTAGTCAGTGTCTACTGGATGCTTTGCGGACAGGGAGAGGGAAAAGCAGTTGTAATACAGGGGCTTTTTCAGAACTTGGGAATTATCCTGAGTGTCATTGCAATAACAGATATAGGCCATTTTCTATCATCATATAACATGCAGAATTGTGTGGGAGAGAGTGTGGTCTACAATGTGAACTATGGTGCATGCTTAGTGGTAAAGCCCCAAGATGTGTATATCTATTACAGGTGATGTGCCACACTAATGAAGGATGTTTATGCAGGAGGTTGTGGGAGGTGTGGGAGGTGGGGCATATGGGAATCCCTATAATTTTTGTGCAACATTTATATAATCTAAGTATCTTTTAAAAAAGAAAAAAAAATTATTATTAAAAAAAAATACCTTGTTCGTTCAGCATTCAAGATGCAGGAGTCTAAGCCATCAGAGAGTAAGACTTTCCACAAATCTTTCTGAGATAACTGCATCTTCAATCCTGATTTACAAGTTCCAAGTCCTCCAGTGGGGCACAGTCATCTGGGATCTTGATTTCCAGTGGCTTGGAATTTCCAGAATCAGTTTCTGGGTTTTTTTGTACCCAACAGTGTATTTATGTCATCTAGCAGTTTGCTATACATTTTAGGAGAAGCCTAGCCACATTTTCTAGGTTTACTTTCGCAAGTTCATTGCTAAATGCCAAGGCTTGCCATTTTCAAATTCTGCCTTCCATAAAACACCAGGAGTTAGTCTTGCTAAGTTCTCTGCAATGTTAAAAGATGGGTCACCTTTCCTCCAGTTTCCAATAATATTTCCATCATTTACTTCTAAGGCATCATAAAAGTTTCATTAGCATCCATATTATTAACAGTCTCTTCAAAGCACTGTAGGTCTTTTCTATGAAGCATCTCAAAATTCGTCCAAAAAAATACCCCTTACCCATTTATAAAATCATTCCAACATTTTGTTAATTGCAAAAGCATTTCCCTACACCTCGGTTCCAAATTCTGTATTAGTCAGCTAAAAGGGATGCTGATGTAAAATACCAGAAATTGGTTGGTTTTCATAAAGGGCATTTATTTGTAGCAGAGGTTTACATTTACCAGGCCATAAGGCATAAGTTACTTCCCTCACCAAAGTTTCTTGCCACGTGTTGGAGCAAGGTGGTTGCTGACATCTGCCAAGAGTTCAGACTGCCTGGGTTCCTCTCTTTCTGGGGCTTGCTTCTCTCTGGGCTCAGGCTGGGTTCTCTCCACAAGGTCAACTGTAGACTATCAGGTGAATAGCTTGTCTTTTTTCCTGTGGTCTTCTCTCCTTCCTCACAAGCAAGCTCCTCTGTGTGCTTGCGTCCCCAGTCTTCAGCATTAAAACTCCAACATCAAAACTCCAACTCTATCCTTTGCCATGTCTTTTATCTTTGATTCCCCACGTACCAATGGGTGTGGCTCAATGCCCTACTGAATTGGCCTAATCAAAGCCCCAGTCATAACTTAATCATGCCTAGATGAACAGACTGTTTTACTGGCATAAATCCAATATCTGTTTTTGGAATTCATAACTACATCAAACTTCTAAACTGCTACACCAACTAAACAAAGCTCTCTATTTGTCATCTCTCAATATATCTATGCTTCCCCTGCTGTACTTTGCTGTTATTCTGTTTCCTTCTTTTTAAAATATTTGTATTAATATTTTGTAAAAAAGGCATATATGCAATATCACCAATATTCATATTTTACATGAGGTTTCACTATGTCATACTGTCCTATGATACATCTTTTAGCTTTCCTTCTAGAAATACAAATATTCTCTAATTTCCATTTCAACCACTGTCATAACCATATAATGCCTTTGCTTGTCATAGACACCATGATGTGCACCCATCATTTCCAGTTATTTGCAAAGATTTACAAACAACCTTATAATTAGTTCTGCACAGATTAATCATCAGCATTCCATTCTACTCTCTTTATAATTTCTACACTAATTATTAATTCCATGAGTTTGCATAATATGTTTAGTTCATAATAATGCAATCATGCAGTATTTTTCCTTTTCTGCCTGGCTTCATTCACGCAAGATAATGTCAGGTTTATGCATGATGTCATATGCTTCACAACTTCACTTCTTACCACTGCATAATATTCCATTGTGTGCAAACAGAACAATTTGTTAATCCATTCTTCAGTTGATGGACACCTTGGTTGTTTCCAACTTTTGTCCATTGAGAATAATGCTGCTTTGAACATCAGTGTGCAGAGGTTTATTTGTGTCACTGCTTTCAGTTCTTCTGGGTACATATCTAGAAATGTTATTTCTGCATCCCATGGCAGATCAATTTCAAGATCACTAGGAACTGTCAAACAGTCTTCCATAGTGTCAGTATCATTCTCCATTCCTACCAAAAGAGAATAACCATTCATATCTCTCCACAACCTCCTAAACACTTAATGTTTTCTGGCTTTTTAATAATGGTCAGTTTAATAGGTGTGAAATGATATCTCATTGTAGTTTTTATTGGGATTTCCCTAATTTTAGTGATTTTGAACAGTTTTTCATTTTTTTCTTTACCATTTGTATTTCTTCTTTGGACAATTCTCTTTTTATGTCTTTTGACCATTTTTTAATCAGGTAGTTTTACATTTTATAGTTGAGTTATATAATCTCTTTATATATCATTGTTATTACACCCTTATCCGATATGTGATTGCCAAATATTTTATCACATTGAAATGGTGGCCCTTTCACCATTTTGACAAAGTCCTTTGAGGTAAAAAATTATTTAATTTTGAGGAGGTCCCATTAATCTAGATTTTCTTTTGTTGCTCATTCTTTGAGTGTAAGGTTGAAGAAAATACAGCCTACCAAAAGATCTTAAAGATGTTTTCCTACATTTTCTTCTGGAAATTTTATGTATGTTGCTTTTATATTTAGGTCCTTGATCCATCTTGAGATAACTTTTGTGTAAGATGTGAGATAGGAGTCTTCTTTCTTGTTTTTTTTGGATATGGCTATCCAGTTCTCCCAGCACCATTTGTTGAATAGACTGGTCTGGCCCAGCTCGATGGGCTTAAGAGCCTTGTCCAAATCACTTGACTGTAGTGTGAGTGTCTATTTACGACTTCTTGATTTGCTTCATTGGTCAATGTATCTTTATGCAAGCATGTTCTGATTTTACCACTGAAGATAATTAATAATGACTTAAAGTCAGGAAGTTAGAGTACTCCAACTTTATTCATCTTTTTGAAGTGGCCCTTTACTCTTCTAAATAAATTTCATTATTGGCTTTTCGTTTCTGCAAAAAATGCTATTGGGATTTTTATTGGGTTTGTATTGATCTGTAAATCAGTTTGGTTATGATTGACATCTTAACAACAGTCTTCCAATCCATGAACATGAAATATCCTTCTATTAAGTTTTCTTTGGTTACTATTTGAACATTTTTTAGTTTTCTGAATACATGTCCTCTATGTCCTTGGTTAAGTTTATTCCTAAATATTTGATTGTTTTAGTTGTTATTATAAATGCATTTTTTTTCTGATTTTATCCTTAGATTGCATGTAAGTAGTTTATAGAAATGCTATTGGTTTTTGTATATAACATTGCTGGACTCAACCATTAATTCTAGTAGCTTTGTGGTGGAAGTTTCAGGATTTTCTATATATCAGATCATATTATCAGTGAATGGAGAAAGATTTAATTATTCCCGTCCTATTTGTGAGTTTTTATTTCTTTATCTAGTCTAATTGCTCTAGCTACAACTTTTAGCCCAATATTGAATAATTATGGTGACAGTGGACATCCTTTTTTGTTCCTGATCTCAGGGGGAATGCTTTCAGTTTTTCACTATTTAGTACAATGTTAGCTGTAGGATATTGATATATTTACTATAATGAGAAAGCTTCCTTCTATTCCTTCTATCTTTCGGAGAGTTTTTATCAAGAAAGTGTACTGTATTTTGTCAAAAAGACTTTTCTGCAAAAAATGAGAGGATCACATGGTTTTTCTTTTTTAATTTATCAAAGTGGTTTATTTCACTAATTGATTATCTTGTGTTGAACCACCCATACAAACCTGGGATAAAAACCATTTAATCATGTGTATTAGTCAGCCAAAGGGTTGCTGATGCAAAGTACCAGAAATCTGTTGGGTTTTATAAATGGAATTTATGTGGAGTACAAGCATACAGCTAAACAGGCTGTAACACATAAGTTACATCCCTCACCAAGGTCTGTTGCCACATGTTGGAGCAAGATGGCCACTGATGTCTGCAAGGGTTCAGCCTCCCTCTTCTTCTTAAGGCTCCACTGTCTCAGCTTCTGCCAATATCAGCTGTGGTCTAGGATAAATCTTGTCTCTCTCCCAAGGCTTTTTCCTCTCTGAGCTCAGTGTCTCTGTTCTCTCCACAAGGTCAGCTATAAACTATCAGGCTCTCTCTCTTCCCAGGGCCACTGCCATGTCTATCGAGACTTCTCTGTTCCTCTGTGTTCTTCTCCTGTATATTTACTTCCCAGGGTTCCAACATACAAAACTCTCACTAACTCCTCTGCCATGCAGTTTTTTCTGTGAGTACCTGTCTACCAAGGGGATGGGGACTCAATATACTACTGACATTGCCTAAAGACTTAATCATTATTTAATCAAGTACAAGTGAATCCTCTGAACTTAATACAATCTAATACAACCAGAGGAACAGAACAATTTACAAGCATAGTCCAATATCTACTTTTGGAGTTCATAAATAATACCAAATTGCTGCACTCCACCCTCTAAATTCCAAAAAATCACTACAATATTCAAGAAAAAACCTTAAATCATTAACAATGCTAAGTACAAAATTATATCACAATCTTTAAAAAAAATACACTTTGTCTTGGGGGAAATTCTTATCTAGCTGTTGAACTCTGAAAATTACAAATCATTTATCTTCTTCCAGTATACAAATGGACAAAGGATAAACATTTCATTACCATAAGGAGAAATTGGGAGGGAAGCAAAACTCATGGGTCCCATACAGTTCTGTAAACCTGCAGGCCACACTTCATTGGATTTCAAATCTGAGAGTCATTTTATGTTGATGGTTTCTTTTCCCTGGAGCCTCAAAGGGACCCATCCTTTCCATAGGCTTGTCCATTGACCATGTTCTTGGTTCCACCTTCATCAAGTGTCTGGGTGGTGACTGAGCTCCAGACCTCACCCACCAAGACTGTTGGGGTGATTGCCACTTTACCCAAACTTTGGGTTATAGTCTTAACTCCCTAGTACAATGAAGTGAAGACAACATTCTCCATAACCTTTGGCATACAGGCTTAAGCCTCTCAGAGCAAAGAGTTGGTGTCCTGGCCTTCCCTAGTCTATGGGGGACAGGGCCACCACTTTCAGTCTTATGGGGTGGTGACCTTAACCTCCCTAATCCTTGTGGATTGTGCTCCAACCTTTTTGTTCCCAGGAGCAGCAAAACCTTCCCTGAACAGCAGGTGTGAACACTGACCCTCTTCAACTGCTGGGGCATACTCACAATCTCTGTACACATGGGTGGGATTCCTCTTTAGGCCCAAACAGATGTCTTAATTCCAGATCTCAGTTTCAATGGTTTGCCTTTTGAAGACATTACCCTTTCTATCTTTCTCTTCCACATCCCTTTTAGTCCAAGCTGACGGTGGCTTTGTTCGTAAAGATCTCTCACAAAGCTTGTTGGTTTAGCATTCAAGAAGCAGGGGTCCAAGCCATCAGACAGTAAGACTTTCCACAAGTCTTTCCAAGATAACTGCATCTTCAATCCTGATTTACAAGTTCCAAGTTTAGTTAAAACCTCAAATGGGGCACTGTCATCTGGGAGCTTGATTTTCCTAGTCTTGGAAATTCCGGAATCAGTTTCTGGTTTCATTGTGCCAAACAATTCAATTCTCAGCTTATTTGTTTCATCTAGCATTTTACTATAAGCTGCAAGGAGAAGCCAAGCCACAGTCTCCGAGTTTACTTGAGAAAGTTCTTCCACTAAATTTCCAGGCTCAACATTTTCAAATTCTGGTTTCCATAAAACATCAGGATTTAATCTTGCTAAGTTCTATGCAACTTTAAAACACCAATCACCTTTCTCCAGTTTCCAATAATAGTTTCATCATTCAGGTATAAGACTTCATAAAAAGTCTCTTTAGCATCCATATTCCTATCCACAGTCTCTTCAAATCAATCTAGGACTTTTCCATCAAGCATGTCACAGTTCCTCCAAAAATATGCCTTACACATTTATGAAACTCTTCCAGCATTTTGCTATTTGCAAAAGCATGACCTCACTCTCTGATACCAAATTCTGTATTAGTCAGCCAAACGGGTGCTGAAATCTGCTGGGTTTTATAAAGGGTATTTATTTGGGGTAGAATCTTACAATTAAACTGGCCATAAAGCATAAATTACTTCCCTCACCAAGGTGTGTTGCCATGTGAAGCAAGATGGCTGCTGATGTCTGCAAACTTCCAGCCTCCCTCTTCTCCTTAATGTTCCATGGTCCCAGCTTGTCCCAATATCAGCTATAGGCTGGGATAAGTCTTGTCTCTCTCCCAGGGTCTGTTTCTCTCTTGGCTCAGCTCCTCTGTTCTCTCCCCAAGGTCAGCTGTAGACTATCAGTCTCTTTATTTCCCTGGGGCCTCTGCCATATGTATGGAGGCATCTGTATTCCTCTATGTTCTAATCCTATGTGTTTAATTCCTGGGTTTCCAGCATCCAAAACTCTCACTAATTCCTCTGCCATGTAGTTTTCTTTGTGAGTCTCTGCCCCTTGGTAGGCTACTGACATGGCCTAATCAAAGTCTTAATCATTATTTAATCAATTAAAAGTGAAACCTCTGAATTTAATACACTCTAATGCACTCAGAGGAACAGACCAATTTACAAACAATAATCCAATATCTATTTATGGAATCCATGAATAATACTAAACTGCTACATCATGGTTTATCGCTCTTAAATTGCTTTTGGATTTTATTTGCATGTATTTATTTGAGGATTTTGGCATCTATATTCATTAGAGTCACTGGTCTGTAATTTTCTTTTTTTCATAGAATCTATCTGGTTTTGGTATTAGGGTGATTATCATAGAATGAATGAGTATGGTAGCATTCTTTCCTGTTCAGTTTTTTTGGAACAGCTTGAGCAAGATTGGTCTTAGGTCATCTTTGAAAGATTGGTAAATTCACGTGTGATGCCATCTAGGGCCTAGCTTTTTATATTTGGGAATTTTTTGATGACTCTTTCAATCTATTCATTTGTGACTGATTTGTTGATATCTTCTATTTATTCTAGGGTCAGTATAGGTGTTTTATGTGTTTCTAGGAATTTGTTCTTCTAGTCTACATTGTCTAATTCTTTTGGATAACAATTGTTCCTAGTATTGTCTTATGATCTCTATTTCTGTGGGTTCAGTGGTAATGTCATCCCCTCATTTTTGTTTTTATTTATGTTTTCTCTATTTTTATCTTTGTCAGTGTAGCTAAGGGTTTGTCGATTTTGTCTATCTTCTCAAAGAACCAACTTTTGGTTTTGCTGATTCTCTCTATTGTTTTTTGTTCTCAATTTCATTTATTTCTCTTATGATCTTTTTTATTTCTTCCTTTCAAGTTAGTTTCAGATTACTTTGCTGTTTATTTTCTAGTTTCTCCAGGTGTGCAGTTTGATCTTCAAATTTAGCTCTTTCTTCTTTTTATTGTAAGGAGTGAGGGCTATAAATTTCCCTCTCAGCACTGCCTTTGCGATGTCACATAAATTTTGTTAAGTTTACTCATTTCAAAATATTTGTGAATTCTCTTGCAATTTCTTTTTTGACCCATTGTTTATTTAAGAGAGTGTTTTTTATTGTCCATATATTTATGAATTCTCCTATTTCCATCCATTACTGATTTTCAGCTCCATTTCATTATGAACAGAAGTGTATAATTTCAGGCTTTTAAAATTTATTGAGATGCCTTGTGACCCAATGTATGGTCTATCTTTGGTAAGGATCCATGAGCACTTGAAAATAATGTATACTCTGCTGTTTTGGGGTGTAGTGTTCTATAGATATCTGTTAGGACTCGTTCATTTATCATATTAGTCAAGTTCTCTGTTTCTTTATTTACCCTCTGTCCAGATGTTCTATCCAATAGAGGGAGTGGTGTATTGCAGTCTTCAAATATTGTTGTAGAGACATCTATTTTTTCCCTCCATCTTTGCCAGTGTGTGCCACATGTATCTACAGAAACTGAGATATAGTGTATAAATACTTAGTATATTTTTTCTTGATGAATTGCCCCTTTTATTAATATATTATGACCTCCTTCATTCCTTATACCATTTTTGCACTTAAAACCTATTTTTTCTGATATTAGTAACACTACTTTAGCATTTTTTTGGTTTACTATTTGCATGGAATATCTTTTCCCAACCTTACACTTTTAACCTGATTGTTTCCTAACCTTTGAGTTAAGCCTCTTCTAGACAAATATAGATGGCTCATTTTTTTAAATCCATTCTATCGGTCTATGTCTTTTGATTATGAACTTCTAGCCATTAACATTCAATGCTATTACTGTAAAGGCATTACTTACTTCATCCAAATTTTCCTTTGGGGTTCTATTGTCTATTTTATTGTCTGTCATTTTACCCTTTAATTTACCCACTCTAAAAATCTTCATTTCTACACTCTTCTCCTTGTCTTTCACCCTTTCTTTTTCCTTGATGGCTGCAGAACTTGCTTTAGTATCTCTTGTAATTCTAGTCTTTTGCTAACATAATCCATCAGTTTTCATCTATGAAGATTTTGAACTCCCACATTTTTAAAGGCATGTTTTGCCAGATACAGAGTTCTTGACTGGCAGTTTTACACTTTCATTATCTTAAATACATCCTACCAATTTCTTCTCTATTCCATGGATTCTGATGTGAGGTCAGCAGTTAATCTTATCGATTTCCCATTGTATGTTATCCTTTGCTTTTCTCTTGCTGCTTTTGCTGCTGTCAGAATCCTCTCCTTGCATTCCTCACAGTAGGTCTATTTTGATTTATTTTATTTTGGGTGTGTTGTCCTTCTTGGATAGTGCTATTTATTTCTTCCAAAGACATAAAGTTGGGAAGTTTTATTCATTATTTCCTCAAATATTCTTTCTGCCCCTTTTCCATTGCCTTCTCCTTCTGGGACACCGATAATGCATATGCTTGTGTATTTTGTGTTGTCATTCAATTTCGTGTGATCCTGTTCCATTTTTTCCATTCTCTTCTCTTTTTGTTTTCCTGTCTTGTCCCGTTCATATGTTCTGTTTTTAATATCACTAATTCTGTCATCACACAATTCAAATCTGCTCTTATGTGTCCCTAATGCATTTTTAATCTCATCCATCATGTCTTTCATGCCCATAAAATCTGTTTCTTTTCTTTGAATGTTCCAAATTGTTTTTTTAGCTCACCCAGTGTGTTCTTAATATCTTTTATCTCTTCAGGCATATTTTCTTTCAATTCTTTAAATTGATTTAGGAGAGTTTTGTGATTATCATTGATTTATTGTCTTAAATCATGTATCTCTTCAGGATATTTGGTTTGTTCATTTGCCTGGGCCATCTCTTCCTGTTTCCTAGTATGGCTTGTAATTTTTCCTGATGACTAGGAATGTGAATATGTTTGTGAATTTATTCTAATCACCAATTTCTGCCTTTCACCTATTTTTTTCACAGCTTTTCTTTGATATCAAAATTGAAGAGCTTAAATTAGCAAAATTGTTCCAGAAGCTCGCTAATGGCCCATATATTTTTTCCTCAGGAGTTAGAGAACAGAAAAACACAAAGGCAGTTTTTGTCCATGCAATTTCCAGAATGGCCAGAAGATGGCACTCATCAGCATTCCTTTTCACACAGTTAAAATCTCTGCTTTGTTTTGTCTGGCCATAGTAGAGATTCAAAGCAGGTTTTTTTGGCTGAATTCATTAAATAAAAGGCACCATTTCCTCCCCCTTTTCTCTTGCATCAGCTGGCATGGAGGCTACAATAGTTATTCATTTATCATATTATTCAAGTCAGCTGCAAGAAGCCAGAGATTTTACCCCAACTTAGTATCTTGGTGGTGGGCAAGCAAGGTATCCCATGCTGCTGCTGGGCTTTCTTAGCTCATGTTTCTTTTTTCAAGTTCTTCCTCTTTCTGTACTTCACCCTCCTGGGACTTGTGAAGAAGTGTCTTGGTCTGCTGATCCCTAAACCAGGTCCCTCAGACAGCTATTGACCCTTTCTCTATTGGTTTTGTGAGATAGTGGAGACTTGTTTGCCTAATCTGATGGTATCTTCCCATAATTCCTCCTGGAATTTTTAAAATAAACTTCAGCAATTTCAAATAGATAATGAAAGAAACCATAGACTATATTCAGGAGCTCTCCTGGGGGAGGTCTGAGAAGGCACTTTTGTGAACAGCTGGTTGCTTTCTTCCTCTAGAATCTGTGGGAAGGTAGGCAGGCTTGCCAGGCATAAGGGAATCTGGGGTGTTGTGGGGGTGACAGGATTGGGCACCAGCCTAAGGGGAGCAAAAAATCATCCAACCAACTCTGGGGAAGAGGATAGCTGCTGAGGAGTTATCTCACAGGTAGACCTGTGCCCAGCCTGTCCAGAATATGGGTTTGTGTGTTGAGCCTCGGATTAATTTGAGAGAACATAGCCACGGTTATTTTCTCTCTAATTTTTTCCTATTTCCTTTTTCCTTTTTTCTCTCTTCATCTGCATACTAATGGAGAGGCTGGCTGTGGGGTGGTTTTTGGTGGGTATAAGCAGCTGAAGAGCAGTAGACAAGTGGGTCACTGTTGGGCTGAGGGGGATGCCTGTTCTTTCTCTTATCTCTCTCCTTCTATCTTTCAATTTTCACCCAGATGCCTGTAGAGAAAAGTGCTGTGGGTGATTGGCAAAAACAAGAGCCCGAGACCTACTACCCAGCTGGTCCTATGGTCTGAGAGTGTGGCCCAGATTTTGTTTTGTGTCAGTTTTTTCTTTTCCTCCTTATTTTCTTTCCTTCTGTTTTTTTTTCCTTTTCATTATTCTCTTCCCATTTCTCTTGTCTTTTATTTTTCCACCTTTTCCTTTCATTTTCCTCCCTTTTTATCTTTTATTTTTATTTTTTTCTTTATCTTTCCTTCTTCTTTATATCTTCTTTCTTTTTCACCCTCTTCTTTTCTTCCTTATTTTCTTTCTTTCCCTCATTTTTTTCTTTCTTCTCATTGATCTGTATTTTTTATTTTGTTATTATTTCCTGTTTCTTTTTTATCCTCCTTTAAAACTGTTACTTTTGTTTATTTTTTTCTTTATTATTTATTTTTACTGTTATTTTTTGGTGTTTTCCCTTCTTTCTTTATATTTTCTTTTCTTATTCCTTTTTCTTTCCTTACTTTCCCTTTTTGTGGATCTATTATTTTTTCCATTGAACACAGGCAACTACAAAGATACAGAATAAGTGGAACCAAGTGTTAAAGAGGACACTTCACACAAAACCAAACAAAAATAAAACCCTAAATTAGAAAGAGAAGCTAACCAACTGAATACAGCCACCAAAATAAACAGATGTTTAGACCACAGAAAAAATTACAATCCATACTACGGAATAGGAAGTCATGGCACAGTCTTATAAATCAACTAAAAAGCAGGAAGAGATGTGAAATGACTAATCCAGTATGCCCAAACAGATATCTTTAACCAGCTCAATGCAATGAAAGCAGAGATAAGGGATATCAAGAAGAGACTGGGGTACAGGCTAACATACAGGAGCTCTCCTATCTGACAAATTTAAGTTTTCTGAGTCTCTCTAAGAAGGAATTTCACTTCTCAAAGTTGTTACTGTTACATGAGATTGTGATGGAGTATACATGATGACTATTTAATAGAAGTTGATTCTTCCTTTGTTCAGTCCCACCTTTTAAATTCAGGTGTGTATTCCTATATTTCATGGACCCCCTGCAAGAAAGCATAATTCAAGTTCTAAAAGTATTTCATAAAATCTATTTATTGGCAACATTGTATAAACCCTGGGAGTCCCCAATCTATTTCTCCTTCTAAATATATGTTTAAAGGTCCTTTCCTACATTAGAAAAGCAAGTATATATGTACCCATATATAAATATGTATGTTTATAAATATATGTATATTTAAATGATCAATCAAGTAATTAATGTAGGACTTGCATGTATCAAGGTAATTTAAACATATGTTAATAATGACTTCTTAGCGTTACCTAAACTAATGAAATTAAAATAATAAAATTAATAAATTGTGTATATTAATATAGAGATATAAATGAGTATTTGGATTCATTTAAGTGCATAAGTGGATAAATATTAAAAGTATTTTGCATTAATAGTGGTTAATTTATGTGTAGGATTCAGACAAATTTATGTAGCTCTGAGAATTACCTCATATATGATTCTAAAATTGTATATAACAAAAATTACATACATTCCAAATACAGGAAATCTATTTCACATATATTTATGTCAGTGTTCAGTAAAAAAGTTCATTTTAGCAACACTCTCTCTTCACTTTTATTTGTGTGGCCCCATTCTTAGCCATTCCAGCTTTTAGTCCATTAGTTAGCCAGATGCTTCTGGAAAAACTCTGTGACTGGGAAAAATACAATTTTACATATATGGTAAAATTTGTACCAACTATATTATGTAGGTAGTATTTGTCCCTTTATATATGAGAACATATATGCAATGATAAAGTACTCTGTACAAGGTTACATAACTATTTACAAAGATATATTTGAAACCAAATGTGTCTTATTTTGGTTTGTCCTTTATATCACTGAACAGCCCGTTAACATCAGGAGTTAATTGGACACCTTGAGTATTATTGGGATGGAATAGATAAGATTATGTCTCAGCTTTTCCTATCCTCTATTCCTGTAAGCAATATTAACCAATAATTGCCTTTCAGTCTTTCTCCTTCTATTCCATATTCACTCTGTGAAAATAAGAAGAAAAGGGAGAAACAAATTCACACACAAGAAAAAAATCATTAGCAGATGAATTCAGAATTCAGAACCTCTAGGGTGCTGAGCTAAAGAGAAACAACTGAACCCCTGTTCAAGTCCTGTGCATTTGTACTTCTAAAAACAAAAAAGAATGGAAATATTACCACTGTGATACACTATTATTCTCTACAGAGAGGAGCACATTAATCTGTACCTCATTTCCTTCCTTATTTAACTCTAAGTTAGGAATCTAAATAGATGCAAAAATCTTCCTTTATTCTAATGATAGAGTTTTTTGGAATGGGGAAGAAGTTTTTAGGTGACAAAAGAGTTCAAAGAAGAGGGTAGTAGTGATAAATATTTTATCTATTTTACAAAAGATATACCTAATGTATAATTATATAAATGCAGAATTTTATTAAATAATACATTAAATATTTTGAGAACAGAATGAAACTTAAAAATTCCTGTTTGATAAGTAAAATCCTTAGGTTAATATGATGTAAATGAGAAGATAAAATAAGGGCACTCTTCTAAATTCATATAATCTCATTGAAGAAAATGAGATAAGAAAAGTCAAATGATTTCCACAGATTTTTCATGTATTTATTGTTTTATTTCATTTATTGTACTTTGCACAAACTATGTGCCTTATATGTGGTAAATATGGAACATAATAAATCATAAATCTACCTTCAAGGGAAGTGGATGGGACTCAACAAGTTGTGTGCCTACCTACCACATGGGATATCCCAGTTTTGGGTTCTGGTGCCTCCTGAAGAAGATGCTGCACCTGTTGCAACCCACCACAATGAGCTAGATGCCACAGCCTGCTGCAATGATCTAGATGCCTCAACCCACCACAATCTACCACAGTAAGCTAGAAACCACACTCCACTGAAACCTGCCACAATGAGCTAGATGCTGTAACCCTATGCAATGAGCTAGATGGTTCAAGCCAGCAGACACTGAAGCCCGTGGGGAGCAGATGTTGCTCAGGCTATTGGGCACTCACCTCCCATGTAGGAGGTGCTGGGTTAGGTTCCCAGTGCTTCCTGGAGAAGACGAGCAGACACAGTGAGCAAAACAATGACCAGACCGATGAGGGAACCAATGGGTGAGAGGTAAATGAAATAAAATAAATCTTTAAAAAATTCAGTTCTATAAAGCATAGACCCACACAAATTTAGAAAGCAATTCTACCCTCAAGATATTACTGTCTACATGTATCAGACAAAAAAAAAAGACATTGTGATGCTTGCTATGAAAATATCATTGCACAGCAGTTATGGGAATGAGAAAATTGGCACAATTGATGTTGCCTGCAGCTGAGGGATGCCAAGTTGAAAAAGCTTCTTTTTCAAGTGACTGCATATATGAGTGTATGTAATGTATTTTGTCAACACAGATTTCACTGTGGGCTGCCTGTGATTAGGCAAAATGGGATGCAAGTTGAGTAACTAATATTAATGTGAATCAATAGGAGATGAATCTCATAGGGTTAATGAGGATCACAATGAGATTGATTTTCTAAAATATTGTAGTAAACCCAAATACACTGTACTGAGATTACCAGAAATGTTCAGATGACTTAATATTGAAACAAAAAGGTGAATATTGGTTTGAGGCAGAGGTGAGAATTTGGAGGTGGAAGAAAGTGACTGGAGCTTTGCAAGAATTACCAAAATTGGCTCTCCTGGGAATGAAATGATGCCAGACCCAGAGATAAAATTTGATGAAACAATATTTTGGAGCAGAAATCATGATAAGTCTGAAGTATAATTAAAGGCAATTGAGAGATTAATGGCTAGGCTAGGTATTCAAGAAGAGCAAGAGACATGTTAACATTAAAATTTGGGAGATAAAAAATTTGTATATGATGAAAAGATTAAGCATGCTATCCTGGAATGCATTTCTGAAATGAAACCTAGATATATGTGATAGTTGTTTAAAAAAAGTTAATCTTCATCTTGTGAGGCAGTGATTTTGGATAAACTTTAAGTCTATATAAGTCGTTGATAGGATTGACAACAGAGTAAAAAATGTGAGGCAGGTGACTGCATCTGCAATGGCCACCAGATATTCTGAGGGGAGGGAGAATGAAGAATAGTTTCAATATGGGGGCATTTTTGGGACATTGCATGACATTGCTATGATGGATACAGGCCATTATACTTATAAAATTGTGCAGGGCAAAGTGTAAACTATAATGCAAACTGCAGTCCTTAGCTAGTACAATATTTCAACATGTGTTCATCACTTTTAAGAAATGAAAAAACATCATTTCATTTCACACTAATAAAATATGTTAGTGGGGAAAAGTATGGGAGGGGGAAGAGGTGAGTTATATGAGAATCCCTTATATTTTTGATGTAGCATTTATGTAATATAAAGCTTCTTTATAAATAAATAAAACTATTTAAAAATTGTTACACATTCCCTGGATGTTAATAAATCATGGATTTTAGAAAAGTTGTTGGAAGAAAATAATAGGACATCATGAAAAAGACAAGAATATGTTCAAAAAAATAAGTCTTCATAGACAGGAAAAGTTCATGGGGAAAGCTTTTCCATCTGCAACTTTTCACCCACAGCACAGAGAAAACTAGCACTACATTCTTGTTATTGTTAACAGTAAGAATAGAAAGTAATGTCAACACATGATAAAATGCAGATAATAGATTTGTTGCCTTGCTGCTAACTTATTTCCCTCTATCCATTCATAGGAGTGGGTGTATACTAACATTCTCTTGTGATGTTCTCATACAATTCTGAAACAATAATTATGAAAATTAGTGTATCTATATTGATGCAGATTCTGGCATAATCAGCAAGATCAACAAACACCAACAGGTACAATATCCTGACTTTATTTTACTGGCTAGTGAAAAAAATAATCTCATACTTATTTAAAAGGAAATATATATGAGGAAAATGAAAGATGCACAAACCCAATACTGCACGAGTGTTCCAGAAGAAAAGATCTAAGAAAAGTTGTATAAAATAAATATGAAATGTAACATTTTCTTTTATTTGTTTTTGCTTCTTTTTAAGTTTAGAAAAATATCACTAAATGCATGACTGTACAGCTTATAAAATTAGATGCAATACCATTTATGGTTTCACCATTTTATAATAAAGGATGAAAAATTCACTAAAGACTAATGGCTAAGGGATAAAATTAATAAGAATGTGTATTTAAACAGTAGGAATTTTTTATAATATTTTGCAATGTGGTACTCCTGATACACAAAGGAAAACACCCTCACTAACATTTACACACAGACAAGAGAAGCATTCATGAGTTAAACATGTGTACTGTGGATACTGAAAAGACAAAGAATGTTGGAAGACACCATTACTACAAAAACAAAGAGTGAGACCTCTTGTTGGAGTGAGCTTCATTCTCATAAGGGCACTTATACTGAAAAATAAATATATAAGAATAACTGGCTGTATTTAACGAAGTAATGAGATTATTGTACCTTGGAAGGTTTAAATCTTGATAGAATGCTACTGCAATCAAATGAGCATTATTTTGTGAGAGAAATAGGTAAGTAGAACAGTGGAATGGAATGTAAAAGCTTAAAAGAGACCCATATCTAAATGTAGATATATAGATGGTGATAGAAGATAGATAGATAGATAGATAGATAGATAGATAGATAGATAGATAGATATGTTTTGGGTTTTGAATCAAGCCTTTCACAAGACATGTTCATGTCTTAACCCTTGATTTTATGTGTTTTAACTCATTTAAAGTAGAATTTTTGTAGTTATTATCACATATTATAAGTTGAATCAGGCTGGATCTTAATCATATATAACTGAACACCTTAAAAGCAGAGGAAATTCAGATACAGTCAGTCAGTAGAAGACATCAGAAAAGAAAGAAGATTGCTGTGTGAAAAATTCAGATTATGGATTACAGCAAGCCCCAACCAGAACATTACAGATTTTGTAAAAAAACAAAAGCCTTATATTTCCAATACCTTGAATTTGGACTTCTTACCTCCATAACTGCAAATTAATAAATTCCTGTTTTTACCACAACCAATTTGTGGTATTTGTTACTGCCAACTAAGATATATGCTTATTAAAAATCTATATATATCGAATATATGTGTGTATACATATATATATACACTAAAATAATTTTATTATATGAAATATATATGTACATAAAGAAAACATGCAGGTATTATGAAAATCTTTGGAATATAAAATGTTTTAATGTTAGGGGCTTTATTAAACACTTCAGACTCCAAAAAAATAGGAGAGACTTTACTAAATCATTAATATTCCAAACATTATGTACAGTAAAAAATCCCAATGAGAGTCGTGATTTCAAGCAAAATAACAGAACAGGAAATTCTAGAGGTCACTCTCACCAACGAAAAAATCAATGAGTTGGAAAAAAGTTATTGGAATTATTAACCTGTAGGAAACAGGAATTATTAACAGTAGGAATTTTTTATAATATTTTTATAATATAATTATAATATTTTATAATATAATTATAATATTTTTATAATATAATTCTGCTAACTGGGCAATGAAAACATCACAAAAGACCTGGAAGAAGGGAGAAAATGTCAAGACTTTGAGCTTTCATAATTGAGGGTGGGCATAATCCAGTGATCATCCTCCATCCCTCAGACCCAGAGTGGTAGAATATTTACAAAAGTCTACATTTTGAGATTTGCTGGCTTGTGCCAGAGCAGACAGAGGAAATTTTCTCCTTCAAAAAGTTTGTGTTCCATATCTAGTTTGTCTGGAAGATCTCTGAGGAATAATAACAGAAGCTGAGACAAATATCCACTGGCATATTTGTTAGAATATTTAAAGGGTGGTTCACCTGGTTTTTAATTGATGAAATTGATGTCACCTGTTTTTCCACCAAAATAATTGAAAATAAACCTCAGTCTTCACATAAAACAAGGGATTTACTCTCTGCAAATTTATTTAGGAAAAACCGTAATGAATGGCTGCAGTTAACAAGTAAAAAATTCAGTAATATCTGAGTAATTTGGGAAAACCGGATTTCCAGAGTAATCACAATACTACTCAGAACGTTCCATTTTTAACAAGATATTATGAAATATACAAGAAACAAGGAAGAATAGTCCTGTCACAGGAAAAAAGGACAGAAATCTCTTTTAAATCCCATTATCAGAAACTACAAAACAAAGACATTAGACCAACTCTTTTAAATAGGATCAATGAGCTTAAGAAACCTTGGAAAATAACACAAAGAAATTATAGAAGCAATATATGATCAAAATTTAAATTATAATAAAGAAATTATAAAGAAAAAACACACAGAAATTCAGTAGTCAAAAATTACAATAACTTATGTAAATATCAAATAAAGGGTCTCAGCAGAATATTTGGTCTAGCAAAGAATTATCAGTTATTTGTAAGAAAAGATGGTTGAAATCATCCTCTCTACAAAGTAGGATGTAAAATAAAGAAGAAATACGAATTTCACTTGAGGGAATTGTAGGGTACCATTAAGTTTACCAACACATTTCCTAGCAGTCCCTGAAGAAGATGGAGATAAAATGTACAAAAATATCTGAAGAAAAAAAAATGGCCAAAACATTCTCAAATCTGATGTAAAATATGAATATAGACACCCAACATGCTCAATGAATTCCAGGCATGATAAACTCAAGCACATCCATTTCAAGACACATTATAATCAATTTGTTAAAATCCAAAGACAAAGGTATCCTAAAGGCAGCAAGAGAGAAGTGACTCAACAGATACAAAGGAATCTAAATTAATTATGCTAACTTCCAATATCGCATCAGAAACCATCAAGCTTGGAAGGCAGTAGAATGATATATTTAAAATATGAAGGAAAAATAAACAAAAATATTGTCAACCAAAATTTTTATATCTGGCAAAACTGTCCTTCAAAACAAGAGATATTAAGACCTTCTGAGATAAGAAAAAGTTGAAGGAGATCTTGACCACTAGATATGTCCTAAAAGAAATCCTTAAGAGAGTCTTTCAAATTGAGACAAAAGGAATACATTCAAAAGTGACTTGCATCAATAAATTTCTCAGGTAAAATAACTATATGGGTAAATAAAGTGTCAGTATCGTGGTAATTGTGGATTGCAAGATTTTTCATTTATTTTCTTAAATGGTTTAAAATTCAAATGCATAAAATAAATTATAGATTGATGTTTGGTATGAATAAAATATAAAATATAATTGGGGAGAAGAACAATATAAAGAGAAAGACAGAGGGGTATTGAAGAAGAATTTCATAAAAATATGTAAACAGAACACAAATGGAAATGAGATGGATGCATGAAGGTAGAAAGTAAAAGAAGAAAAGAGAGATAAAAATATATATGACATACCAAGAACAATTAGCTGACTGGCAAAAGGCAGTTTTCCCTAATAAGCAATAAATTTAAATATAAATGGATTAAACCCACCAATCAATTGCAGAAATTGATAAAATAGATAAGAAGGATTGATTGAACTATTTTCTGTTCATTAGAGACTCGTCTTAAATTCAAAGTCACAGGAGATTGAAATGAAAGGAAGAAAAAAATAAACCATGCAAATAGTAATCAAAAAGTTGTGTGGCTATGATAATATCAGACATAGTAAACTTCAAATAAAAAAGTGGCAAGAGAGAAAAGAAAGACATTATATATTTATAAAAAGTTCAATCAATCAAGATGATATAAGTATAAATATATATAAATATATGAATATGGCCCAAGCTATTTGAAACAATCATTGACAGAATTGATGTGTTTTGCTACTTTGAAATTCTTTTATGAATCCCATAAAAAGAAAGATTTTGTTTGTGAACTAAATCCATTCCTCTGGGTGTGAGACCCTTTCAATTGGACTAGTCAGTGGGGCATGACACAGGTTGAGTCTCTGCCCTCATGCTGGGTCAGATTAAAACAGAGACACAGGAAAATGGAGGCACCATATTTGATGCAGCCTTGTGAAAGAAAAATCTCCAGTTTCTCCCATAACTGACCAGCAAGAGGAGAAGCCCCCAAGAGGCTCAAAGGGTTGAGGTCCATGAAGAGATAAGCCATATTCCTGCCAGCTTGCAGCTTAACTCAGGAAGAAAACAAAGCAGCCAAGACTGATGATGGAACCACTGGAAGAGACAAGCCTTATGCCTAGTTGCACATAGCTGAGCTTCAGAAGATGAATGCAGATTCTGGAGGGGAATGCAGAGAGGTAAGCAGAGATAGATAACCATCTTGCTTCACCATGTAGCAGCTGACTTTGGTGAGAAAGAATCTCAGCTGAAACCTGAATCTGGACATTTAATGGCCTTGTAACTGTAACCCTTTACCCCAAATAAATCTCATTTTAAAAGCCCACATATTTATATTACTTTGTATTGACAGCCTTTTAGTAAACTAAAACAATGGGGAAAATTGTTCTACAATAAACATAGGCGGCTTCAATATTTTAATAATCAATACACATGTAGGCAGAAGGTCAATAAGGAATTAGAGGAGTTTACCAACATTATACAACAACTAGTCCTAACAGACATATATAGAACACTCCAAACAACAGCAGCAAGATACAGACTGTACTCAAGTGCCCATGGATCATTTACCAGTATAGACTATGTGTTAGGTCACAAAATAAGTCTCAATAAATATTAAAGTATAAAATCAATCAAAATATTTTCTATTACTACAATGAAATGAAGCTAAAAATCAATAACAGAAGGAGCACTGGAAAATTCACAAATATGTGGAAATTAAACAACAATCTTAAACAGGCAATGTAGTAAAGAAGAACCAAAAGGAAAATAGGGAAATACTTATATATGAATGAAAACAAATGCAAAACATACCAAAATTTAAGTGATCTATTGAAGGGAATGCTTAGGGAGTAATTTAAATGGAAAATTACTACATTAAAAAAGAAAGACCTCAAATCATAATCTAACTTCACATCTTGAAGAACTAGGAAAAGCACAGTAAACTAAAGTTTCAGAAGGAAGGAAATACTTGAGATTAGTGTGGGATATGAATAGAGATAGAAAAACAATTGAAAAAAATCATTGAAACCAAAAGCTAATGCTTTGATAAGATCAACAAAATTGTCAAAACCTATAGCTAGACTGATAAAGAAGAAAAGCTACTGAAAATAACTAAAACTACAAATGGAGGTGAATAACTTACTACTGACCATATAAAAATAAAATGAATAATTTTAGGGGAATACACCAGCAAATTACAATATCTAGATAATTTTTTTAAAAAATTCTAGAAACATGCAAATTATCTATACTGATTCAAGAAGAAAAAAAAAAAGAAAATCTCAACAGACCAATAACAACCAAAAAGTTCCAGTCAGTAATTAAATCTACCAAATGGAAGGAAGGAAGGAATGAAGAAAGAAAGAAAGGAAGGAAGGAAGGAAGAAAGAGAGGGAAGGAGGGAGGGAGGGAAAGAGGAAGGAAGGAAAAAAAGTTCAGGACTAGATGGCTTGACAGGTTACTTTTACTAAACATTAAAAACATTTAAGAGAAATCCTTATCAAGTGACCTCAGAAAGTGAAGAGGAAAGAACACTTCCTAATTCATTCCATGAGGCCATGAGGCCAGAATTACAATTTTATTAAGGCCAAATAGCGACACCAAAAGTTAAGAAAATAACAGACATATCTTTAGGAAGGTAGTTGCAAATATCCTCAACTAACTTCTAGCATCCCAAGTACAATAGTACATTTTAAAGAATGTTCACTATGATCAAATGGGATTTATCCCAAGAATGAAAAGGTGGTTCACCATAACAAATAAATTAATATAGTACACCATGTTATAAAACTATGGAAACAAAATACATAATCAAAGAAAAGGCATTTGCAAAGTTTCAACAATTTTTCATGACAAAAATACTCCGTAAACTAGAAATTGTGAAAAAAAAAAGTCTTTAATATAATAAAGGAAATTTATGAAACATCCACAGCTGACATATTTAGTGGTGAAAGATTGAAAACTTTCCTCTTCAGATAAGGAACAAAACAAACATGCCCATTTTCACAGGTGATATCCAACATTGTATTGAATACTCTAGTTAGAGTGTGCACAAAAATTAAATAAATAGCATTAAAATTAGAAAGAATAATTAAAAATATGTCTATTCACAGATGACAAGACACTATTTATAAAAAATTCTAAAGAATTGCAAGAAAGCTACCAGAATTTGTAAATGAATTCAGTGAAGTTTCAGGATACTAGAACAAAATGCAAAATTAGTTTTTTCTATACCTTAACAAAAATCAATCTGGGACAGAATTTTTTTTATAAAATTCATTTTACAACCATATCCAAAATAATAAAATGTTTATGAGTTATTTACGAAAAGAAGTGAAAAAGTGGTAAAATGAAAGCTATAAAACTTTCATGAAAGAAATTAAAGATATAAATAAATTGAAAGATATCCTGTGTTCATTGACTGACACTTTAATATTGTGAAAATATCAATATATCCCAAAAAGATATATAGATACAATAAAATTCCCATGAATATTTCAGTAGCTGTTTTGCAGATATGAGAAACCTACCTCCAAATTTAAATGTAATTGTAAACCAAAACTGTTGAGTAGCCAAAACTACTGGAAAAAAAGAATAAATTTAAAAGACGCACACAATTACAAAACTTATTACAAAGCTATAGTAAACAATATAATGTTTTACTGACATAAATAGATTTACTGACATGTAGATCAAAGGATTATTATTGAGAGTCCAGAAACATATCCACATACCTATGTCTTATTTATTTTTGACATGGCAGTCTAGTCCTTGCAATGGGTCAAGAATAGTCTCTTCAAAAATGATTTTGGGTTCCTATACAGTGAGCCCTAAGTTAAATCATAGATTATAGTTAAGAGTACAATTGTAAAAATGTGCTTTCATCAATTGTGAAACATGTACCAAACCAATGCAAGGTGTTAATAATAAGGAGGTATATGGGAATTCTGTAATTTATGCACGATTGTTCTGTAAACCCACAATTGCTCTAATAAAAATTTAGAGGTAAATTAGATTTGCACATGCAATTAATGAAATTGTACCTTTGCCTTATATCACAACAAAAATTTAACTGAAAATATGCCAACAACAAAATTATAATAGCTAAAATCATAACACACATAGAAGAAAACCTAGGAGCAAATTTTCATGACCTTGGCTGTGGCAATGGTTTATTGGATATAACACCAAAAGCACAAGCAATTAAAAATAGATTAATTGGATTACATAGAATTAAGAAAAACCATGCATCAAAGGAATCATCAAGAAAGTGAAAAACAACCGCATAATGAGAAAAGATAACTGATAAGGGTTTTATATATATATAAAAAATATTGACTCAGTTCTGGAGGCTAGACTTCTGAAAGCAAGTTGTCAACAGTTCCATGATTCCTTTGAAGTCCATAGAGAAAGAATCTGTTCCATGACTTTTCTAGCTTTTGGTGATGGATTGCCAATTCCATGGCTTTCTCTGCCCCAGGTGTTACACGATGGCCAAATTTCCTCTTGTGTGAACATATGTCCTTTGTGTTAAGACCTCACTCCCCCCAAGATAACTTCACATTAACTTATCCAAGTCCATATATAATGACCTTATTTCCAAATAACATCATATCCCAAGGTATGGGGAGAAGGACTTCAACATAAACTTTCATAGGGACATAATTAAATTCATTGCAGAGAAAAGGTTGATTAATTGGAACCCTCCTGTACTGTTTATGGGAATATAATATAGTGCTGCTGCTTTGGAAAGCAATTTGGTGTTTCTCAAAAATTAGTCATGCAATAATATATGACACTACAATTAAACTCCTAAGTATAAAACAAAAGGAAGTGGAAACATGGAATTACTCAGACACTTATAAGCTAATGTTTATATTACCATTATTCCCAATTGGCAAAATGTGGAAACAACTCATGTGTTCATCCATAGCTGAACTGATAAACAAAGTGTAGTATGCACATATGGTGAAATATTACTCAGCAGTGAAAAAGAATGAAGTGAGTTCTGATACATTTTGAAATATGTGTGAGCCTTGAAAATATTATGGTGAGTGATATAAGCAAGGAACACAAGGGCAAATATTGCATAACTTCAATAGGTAATATTGAATCATTTAGAATAAGCAAATTTATAGAGATGGAAAATAGATTAGAAGTATCCAAGGACTAGGGGAGGGAGTATAACAGGTTTTATTGCTTCATGATTACAGAATTTCTGTTTGAGGTAAGGAAAAAGTTTTGTTAATGTATGAGGATAATGGTAGCACTAAATTGTGAATGTAATTAATTAATTTAATATCATGAATGCCACTGAACTCTATACGTAAAAGGACTAAAATGTCAAATTTTATTTAACAAAATAGTTGACTTGTTATTTGGAACAAAATTTTTCTTTATGAACATTTTCATTAGTTAACTTTGATTTCATTTGAAATTATAGAACACTACGTCTGCACATTATCTATGCCACAATTATCTCCAGAACCTGGAATTTGTCATTATGTACTAGATTTTCTTGACTTCTCATATATTCTATAATTTATCAAAACTCATCCTACCTTCCTTCTATTTACCCTTCAGAATTAAATCCAGTTTTATGTCTACCAAGAAAAAGTCTTGGAATGCCATAATTTCTTCCATAAATAGCATACCCCACATATTACTCTCATAATATCTCTCACATTAGTACTTGATATTTTTTTCTTTCTTGAGCTTTACCCGATGTTAATGGAAATATGGTTAGTTAAAATATGTGCATTTCACAAATTTTCCTTCCCAAACAATATTGATTTGTTTTTGCTTTTCTTATTTGGTTAATAAAAGTAAACATTTTAACTCTTCTTTCTTAAATGATTTGTTCATTTTTCATCTCAAATAAACAGATAAGTTTACAGAAAGGGCACTATACATATTAGCAGAGACATATTTCAGAAGATAGAAAGTTTAGCATTATGGCTGTGCCCCAGCAACTCTGAGCAACATGTCAGTCAATATATAACCTCCTGATGTTGTACCTCTAATCTTTAGGCAGAAAACAGGGGTAGATAATGTAAGTTATTACAACATGGGAAATTGGAAACTACCAAAGATTGTTTGTTATTGCTGAATAAAGAATATATTTTATCAAGAAAAAGTATGTGTATAACTATATTAGTACTTTTTGACCCAAGTAGCATCCACATGGAGGAAGCAGGTCTGGTTCTTGTTATAGATATTCCATTATGCCATACACACCATATTCCAACATTTAATTAAAAGCAAATCTGAATTTCAATACTACAATAAATTGTATGTTATTATGGTTGAAATGAATTTGCAGTTAGGATTGGGGTTTTGCATTCTAATCTAGTTTTCATTTCTCCCTGGGTATAAATAAAATACTTGTTATCTGAGAGCCACTTCTTGTGGTTTCCTAACCATAGTGATCTTTGCCAAAGTTTGCAAGGCCTAGTTGCTGAGCATACCAGGAAACAACCTCTTTTTATTCCCAGGTTGCTCCAGTTAGCAGCCTGTTTTTCTATCACTGGACCTCATTAGGTCCCATTCCTTCCCCATGGCTTGAGTTTCTCTCTTTGGAGAGATGCCTTTTCACACACTGGACTCATCCATACTACCAGCATCCAGATCAAGGACTAGATATGAAGAGCACCCCAAAAGCTCCTTTCATGTCTCCTTTTAGTTAAAAATGCCAAGATGAATGTTGCCCTGCCTTCTGGCTTCACAGAGCCTTTGCTTAGTTTTTATGTAAAATAAATAGCATACAAGGTAAACTCTTTGGTGCCCTATATCTTGTGTTCAATATTGTGTTTGTGAGATTTGCCCATATTTTTCTATATCTTGATAGATTATTCATTCACCCTGATGTTTATAGTCTTTACTTGTTTGGTTTTTCAAAATTTCACCACTCTATAGCTGATAGGTGATTGAGTGTCTAGGGTCTGGTGTACAAATATATTCAACAATTCTACCTTCACTGCTCTATCCTAAATTCACTGCAGCACAAATGTTATACAATTATATTGAAACATTAGATTTTATGCAATTTATTAATTCTTTATTGCTGTTGTAACAAATTACTACAAATACAGCTTATAATAATGTAAATTTGCATTATAGCCATGTACATTAGAAGTATGACATGGGTTTCACAGGCTAAAATCAGATTTTCAAAGGGATGTATTCCTTTCTGGAGGCTTCAGTGGAGAATCTATTTTCTGGCCTTTTCCCAGCTTCTGGAGGTCTCCTGCATTCATTGGAAAATGGACCCCTTTCTCCTTCTTCAAAATTAACAATGCTCAGTCAAGTCCTTCTCATACTACCATGTCTCTGGGTCTCTGATTAGAGTTGGAAAAGGTCCTCTGTTTGAAGGACTTAGGTGATTAGTCTGCTCCAATCTGGATAATCCAATATATCTTTATAACATGACATTTATTTTTATATCCTTAAAGTTCCTTTTTTTCATGTAAGATAATATATTCACATATTCTGTGGATAAGGACATGGCACATCTTTGGGGGTCATTATACTATGATATGCTGGATTCCAAATGCCCTCCTTTATAGGAAAACTAGCTTACAAATACAAATCCAAAACAATGTCAAAGTATCCCTAATATAATTTACTTTGTTTTGAGGGAAAAATCAACTCAGGAATGAGAAAGTATAACATAAGGGGTTATAAGGAGAAAGAATGGGACCCTGGGAAGGGGGTGTGGTTAGTTCAGTTGCTGAACAACTAACATTTATAAGGTATATTGCAACTGATTGGAAATAAGCCAATATATTTACAAAAATTTTTTAAAGAAATGTATACAGCTTTATTCAGTAATAGAAATGTTTGCCCTCTCTTTATTGCACTAATTCATTTGTTCTTTTTTCCTATTAAAATACAGTTAATGATCATGTAAATTAGCAACTTGCAAAGGGCAAGTATTATTACAAAAGTTTTGTTTTGTTCCATTTCCTTTGGAATGAATTACAAGTCAATTCAGTGCAAATAAAAACTACTATGGATTCAAATGGAAAGGGCAGAAGAGTCATGTGTACAGAAGTCACAACTGAGCCCAACTCTGTCACACTCTGGAGCACAAACTCCAATGTAGGGCCCACTGGCAAGGTACCAAACTCAGGAGCTATCTGCCATGACAGCAGGAACTGAGTGTCTCCAGAACCCTTCACCATCCCAGAATCCTCAGAATTGGGGAATAAAATATGGCCTAGAGTGGACTTACAAGTATTCTATTACAGACTTATTGGGATTCTAACAATGGAAGAAATTATATCATTGATGTGGAGACAGTGGTCACTGGAGGTGCTGAAGCCAGGGAGAGGGATAAAGAGGTGTAATATGGGGACTTTTGGGGACCTGGAAATGTCCTGAATGACATTGCAATGACAGAAACAGGCCATTATTTATCCTGCCATAACCTACAGAATTGAGTGGGAGAGAGTGTAAACTACAATGTAAACTACAATCCATGCTTAGTGGCAATGCCATAAAATATGTTCATCAATTGCAATGAATGTACCACACCAGTGAAAGAAGTTGTGAATATGGGGAAAAGTGGGAGGTGTGGGGAGTGGGGCATATGGGAATCCCTTACATTATTTATATAACATTTTATGTAATTTAAGTATCTTTTAAAAATAAATAAAAATATATTTTAAGAAAACTACTGAGTGTAATTAAGAAAAATTAAAAAGGGTCCTTCAATTCATTTTAAATCAATTTCAGAATACATAATAATAGCATAGATAGAATTCTTTCCCTTTAAAAGCTCACTATCTTTCAGCATGGTAATTCCTTTTATAAACTGATTTACAGCATAAATATACCTAGCATGGGTAATAAATAGAAGATGTTAAAAACTTTTAAATTTAAGGGTAATAACAAAATTTTATGGGAGCAATAACATTTGTGTTATTGTCTAAAAATTCATTTATTAAATAAATACTTGCTTTATCTCTCCTTTATGCCACACACTAAGCTAGTCACTGGATATATAGCCCCTGCCTTCAACCATAACTCAGTTGCATGAGGGAAAGGTACATATAACAAAGGCTTAAGGAACAAATTCCAAATTAAAACTAAAATAATTGCTTTGATGTGGAGATAAAATGTGTTTAAAAGTATCTAAAAGAAGGACTGAATTAGACTGGCGTTGTCCAAAGCATAAGAAGTTTCATGATCAAATAGTCTAGGGAAGGAAAATATAACATTAAATCAGGAAGATAAAAATGGTCTTAAGATCATATTGGGATGTATATTCAGAAATTATGAAGATCTGCAACTCTTATTGGTAGTAAACTAAAATTTCTTGTCTATTGTTTTGACCTCCCCAAACATAACTATTACATTAGATGTTTGATAGAATGTAAATATAGCTACTTTCCCTTCGTGGCAATAATTGATCAAAGCTCTATTTCCCACTGCATGCTTGACACTCTTAGAGTCTTGTCAAAAATTTTTATTCTCTTCCTACTCCATCTCCTCCATTTTCTCATTTTTTCCATGACAAAGATCACTGTGATTCCCACTACCAGACCAGTTATCTCTTCCCCTCCCACCCTTTGCTATTTTTGTTTTGTTTTGCTTCCACCTCATCTTTCACTGTAGTCCCCCAATCTTTTGAGACTCAGGACTTCTCTTCCTTTAAAACAAAGCTTAGCTATTTCCTTTTCCAAAAATCATCTTGGTACATTGTCTCCAAAAATTTGCATTTATACTAAGAATCCTTTTGGGTTTGTTGTCTTACTCTATGCTCCCCAAAGCTAGCTTTCGTTTTATCATTGCACGAACCAGAATATAATAAAGTTGAATTAAAATGAAATTAAAACTGAATAATTTAAACATACACCAGAAAATGGCATACAGTAGGATTGGGAAAGAAAATAAGAAAACAGATGGAAAACAGATTGCCCTAAATCTTGTATCTTTTAATTTGAGAATGAATTATACATATTATTCTAAGACATAACATTTCATATATCCCCTTTGCTAAGAGTAACCATATATTTGGTTTGACTAAGAAATTCCAGGTTTATCTTTGATATCCCAACATCTTGTCCAGTTTAGCATTTGAAATGGATAAAGATTTCCCGTTTATAATCATACATAAAAGATAAGCCTACATCTGCCCAATTCCAAGTGAAGCCCTACAATTTGTCCCATCTGCTAGATTTGGGTGTAGGAGATGCTTCTTTATATCAGTTCAATGAGTACATCTATGATAAATATACTTTAAATATCCAATATTATCACCAGATTTTACCACCAGTTTTTATGTCAGTGAATGAAAAGTTCAAGTCACATGTGACTTCAATTCTTCCAATTTGAAGGGCAATGTCTGTTCATTAGCAGTTTTCTTAGTGCAGTCTTCATATCCTTATTTCTTAGACTGTAGATTAGGGGATTCATGGTGGTTGGAACCACAGTATAGAACACAGACACTAGCAAGTCCAAGGCTGATGGAGATTTGGGAAGTGGCCGTAAATAGGCAAAAAATGCAGATGAGATAAACAAAGTTACAACAAAGAGGTGAGGCAGGCATGTGGAGAAAGCTTTGGATCTGCTTTCTCTTGATGGCATCCTCAGCACAGCAGAGAAGATATTAATATAAGAAATATCAATAAACACAAAACAAACAATATCTAATACAAAATTGAGCCCAATGACTACTAATTCTCCAATGTTATAAAAACAGGCAAGAGAAAGGAGTTGGGGAACATCACAGAAGAACTGACGAACAAAAAGAGACCCACACAAGGTTATTGAGAAGGTGGAAGCTGTGTGCAAAATTGCATTGAGGCCTCCACTGACCCATGAAGAAGTGGCCATCTGCACACAGGCCCCATGGTTCATGATGATTTCATATTGGAGCGGGTGGCAGATGGCAACATAACAGTCATAGGATATCACTGTGAGGAAAGCTACTTCTGTAGAGGCCAAGAAGAAGAGGAAAAATACTTGTGAAACACACCCCAAGAATGAGATTGTGTTGTAATTAGTCAGAGAGTTAGCGATGGATTTGGGGACAGTGATAGAAATAAAGCAGAGATCCAAAAAGGACAAGTTCTTCAGGAAGTAGTACATGGGGGTGTGTAGCCGGTGATCCTTGCTGATGAGAATAATGATGATAAGATTTCCTAGTACAGCTGATAAGTAAATTACCAAAAACAATACAGTATGTAAAATCTGGATCTCCCGAACTTCAGAAAACCCCATGAGGAAGAATATTTTCCCCAAGGTGAAGTTGTTCATTTCTCTGGACATTTAACAAATTTCTCTAAAAAATAAAGTGGACAACTTGAGAACAGATTGAAATGATTTAATATTTATTTTTTACTTGTGTAAAATCACTGTTAATCACTCACCCATATATCTATCACAAAATTTAACATTGCTTTAGACTAACCCCAAAAAGTCCTCACTAGAAATTAGATTTGTGACTGTAAAGGGTTAACAGTCTCAAATCTCCTACTTAAAATTCTATTTAGATTAAGGTCTGTAGTTTAAATCCTACTTTAATAGAATTTTGCTTTTTTTTTTTTTTTTACATTGTTATATGTAGTGATAAAAAACAGTGGTTTTGGAACAGTCAGTATGGATACAAATAGCTAAACCATTTACTAGCATTGTACCTCTGATAAATTATTTGGTATTAACTTACATGTGAGTCTTCTCATTTGAATCATTATTCTGATTCAACTGAACAATGCACATAAAAATACTTAACATACATCCTGGACAAAATGGAACTAATGGCATTTCCTCTATTCATCCCAATTTTTCCTTATGCCAGTAAGAGGAAAAAATATGAAAAATATTTGAAATTGACCAAAAATAAATAAATGCAAATTAAATATGTTCTGAAGTAGTGAAATTGATATTGCTCTGTAAGGATAAGCATTTTACATCTATTTTAAAATATATTCTGTCAGTCTTTATCTGCTCTTATATGTGTATAACTTGATTTGTCCTCTGAATGACTAATAATATCTTGCTGTTTCCCTCATTAATTAATGAGTTAAATGATACCTTTTGCATGTGTTTGTTTATATTTGTATAACAGTAATATTGCATCCTTTTAAAGACATTATCCTTTAATATTTGACATATGAGTAATCACTGAAACTTAGAGTCAAGCATTATGAAAGGACTTGAGATATCTTAGATAAATTCACTTAGGCAATTTATCAGAGGAATAGACAACAAAAATCTACTAAATTGTTTGTACTTTAATTGTCTTATATTTTTCTTAATAAAAAACTGACCATAATTTTATTAGTCACTTTGAAGCAGAATGGAACTATCTGAAATATTTACATGCATTTCATATGTATTAGAAATGTTTATCTTCTCAGTGGATTCTCCATTATAACTGCTGTGGGCTTTATTGGGTTTGTATAGTGAATCATGAGTTTTTAACCAAATCTCCTATTTAATTGCCTGGAGTAACATAACTTCTGGATACTTAGTGGTTGACCAGATTTCCTTTCCCCCCTGGTGTTCCTCCAGCTGCCCTTAGCCTTCAGCACTGTCCCTATTGCCACCATTCTCAGTGGGCTTCCCCATCATATACATGGCTGAGAATAGTAAATATTCCCTGTATATCCCTATTAATCTGTTCTCACTTATTTTTCCATTCCTTTCCTCTTGTCTTAGAGGAAGAATGGCTCCTTTCCACATGAAGTTGGGTATAGTATCATACATTGGATATGCAGGATGATGGAATTTAGGAAAACCCATTTAATTTACATATTCTTAAGTGGTGATAACCTGTGCATGATCCTATTATGAAGCTATGTCAAGTAGAGAAAGCAATTTGCCAGTATTTCAGTATGTGACTCTATTAACTGTTTGCTCAATGAATGTAGCAGTTAGTTGTTCCTGAGCTATCTTATTGATTTTCAATTTTAACTTTTGCCTTGTTTTTTTTTTAAATTTACATCTGAGGATTTGTGCTCTCATTTTTACCTTTCTCTCTTGCTGTTTGAGTATGAATAATTATAAAATCACACAAAAATTGAGCAAAAATGTTAAATTGTTTGACCTGTATAGGCCCTTTGGAAGTAATACAGAAATCTTGTATTCTAGTAGAAATATTTACATATTATCATAAATAAACTAAAATTCAAGGCAATGCAATGAGTGGAAAGCTCAGTGCTTAGAAGATAAGTAGCATTTAGCTTTACAATTTCAATTATATTTGGCCAATATCCTGCATAATTTTTTATCCCACAAAAATATTTTCATTTAATTTTCTTTTAACTTGGTACCATTTTATTTTTTTATTATTCTGATTCAACTGAACAATACAGATAAAAATACTGCACCTTATACTGCATGCATCTTGAAAGGGTTCTTGATTCCTTCTACCATTCAATTCTGTTTCCTCTAGAAACCCAATGATACTTTCTTTCAGGAAACCAGCCAAATGGTAAACAAAAAAAACAAAAACAAAATGAAGTTTGTGAATGATTTTCTATTATCCAAACTCAATGCAATTTACAACAATGGCTCCTTTCTTTTTGTTAAAATCTCCTCTGTTGGGTCTCAGATCCCTGGACCAGTGATTTTCAGTGTGTAACCAGGGTAATTAACCTCAGCATCATCTGGGAACTTGTTAGAAATGCAGTTCCTGGATTACCAATCCCAACCTACAGAAAGTGAAACACTGGGGTGAGACTTTAGAGATGAATTTTGATGATTGCTCAAGGTGATTCTGATACATGTTTGAGTTTGAAAGCCACAGTCTTAGAATAACCTGGTTTCCATCTAAAAAATAATAAAAGGTCTTTCTCTCTAAAAGTCATTGTTCCCCAAAACTATTTTTTGTTTTTCAGCAATTTTATGTCCAAATTCTACTTTGGAAATTTTTGCTATCCAAATAAATTCTCAGCAATTAGAAGCACAATACCATTTTCTTTAAAGATCCAGTTCTTTATATCCAAATAACTACCCTGGATTTGCTTGTTAGTTGTTCAAGGAAAATATTACATATTTCTCTTACAATAAGATATTGCTTATTTTAAATTTATAATAAAAATATAAAATGATATTTATTGGGCCAAATTATGGCGGGCAATAAATCCTTCAGAAGTGATGATGAGAGAATCAGGGTAGATTTGATGTAAAAATGTGGCAAAGGAAATGTGTAACCCTTGAAAAATAGGGACTGTTTGGAAGGGAAAACGAGGTAATTTAAGTCATGAAATATATTGGGAATAAAGCAAAACCTGAGCAGCCTAAAAGAGGTAGAGGTAGAATACTCCAGCAAAGATTCATGAAAGTGTTCTGGGCAATAAGAATGGGAGAGTTGATGGGCATGAACAATGACCTTGGGTTTAGCTTTTACCTTTCCACACTGAAAACAAAGGATGCTTCAGTATCTAGAAGTATATAGCATAAGGCAGACAGCATTTCCTCAAAATTTACTGTTCTTTGGAAATATATTTGTTAGGCAGAGAAATTGGTCAAGATATTGTTCTAGTAATATAGCTATGAAATCCAAAAAGAGAGAATGTAATGAGTGGTCAGAAAAAGAATTAAAGGAAAAGATAAGAAAAAATACAAGATAAAGAGAATGCATGGAAGGTTTTCACATGTTGTTGAATGAATGAAAATGAAGCAGTTTAGAATTAAATTCTAGGTAAATGGGTTTGGTTATACATTTCCCCATCTTTGTTTCCGAACTGGGAGGAAGGTAGAATGTGCTTGTTGGTGCCAGCCTCCCTACTCTTCCCCTTTCTCACTGTGGATCACCGTGTCCAGACTTACCCTTGCTCTGAACCCCAGCATTACAGCAAACCCTGCTGCTAATTAGGCTTTGAGAAAAGTGTTCTAAAGGCCTTAAAGATAAGTGTTCTTATTTCAGAGAAATTGAAAAACACATTTCAATTCCAATATAAACTATTTATGTAGATCTTTATTAAGACTAGTCATAATGTTTTAATTTTATTTAATAATTAAAGATAAAGTTTTTGCATCAATGAAGAGTTGTTAGATCTGGTTTAGAGGAAAGAAAAAGTAATTCCTTCTCTTGTGAAACATCTGAAGACTTCACATGGGATGTTTCACCCTGGCTCAAAATGGAGACTTGTTTACCTCTTTTCCTTTGCCACTGGTGGAAAGATCCCAAGCTGTGTTTGTGAAAACAATAGTGAAACACTTGTCTGTCTTTGGCAAACCCAATGTATTAAGAAAACTTCATTAATATATGGAATTTTACAAGTCCATAAAACAAATCCCATTCAAAATGAGAGTTTCTTATATTTCTTATATTTTGATAAGCCTCTTGAAATTTTCTAGTCCCTCAATTCATTTTGCTTGTGAACCATTGACATCTTGTATTTTAAAATAGTTAAAAGTCCAGTTCCATGGATCATAGGTGTTAAAGATGTCTAAAAGGATGATACATCAAAATGCTTATCCATCATTCCCCAACTACCTATCCTAAACCTCCCAACTACAATAGGCGGTTGTTTTATTTACTTTAGAATAAGAAGACCTGAGAATACATATATTTTGGTGGGATGGTCAAAGGCAGGAAGAATTCACAGCTTGAAAAATACACTAGTGAGTAAATGACAGATCTGGGTAGTCACCCGATAAAAGTCATATTCTGTGATATTCCCATGAACTCTTTAATATAGTTTAAAAATTATGCTCGAAACAACCTATGATATTCATGACATATGGGGGGATCAGACCTGTAGAGAGCTTAAAAATAACCTCAAGTCTCATTGTGGAAGAGTGGTAGAGTCAGGATTTGAACAAAAGAGCCCTCTAAACCTCAGGATTTTGCTCACCTTCCTAGACTGTCTTGTGGCCTCAGACATACTCAGCTGTATTTCGAATTATCATCATGAAAGCTCTTACAGAGGTGACTCACTGACCCTCCTCTTCAACATGGTGCTTCTCCTTGTTTAGCAGAACTTAAACTCCAATGTTTCCTTATTCCTCCAGTGGATGGGATACATAATGTTCCAGGTCCTGGCAGAGATGATTTTGTGGAGTCCCCTCCTCTCCTCTTCTCATGAGTTTCCAGAGGGAAAACTAAGAACTAATGTCCATTACACTCTTACTCTGTCCATCTTACTCAGTTACCTCTTCTGAGCTTCACAGGAGACATTATCCCCACTTTAAAGATGAGAAAACTAATACTTAGAGAAGTGAAGTCATTTGACAAAGGTTGCAAAGCAAAATAGGTGTCAGAAATGGAAGAAAACCAAGGAAATTCTTATCTTAGCCAGATTCATTAAGCTGCAGTTCAAGATCTTATACATACCCTCCCCCAGAGAGAATAGGCTAAGAATAATGGATTACTGGCCTATGCTTTCTCCCTTTATTAAAGTGATCTTCCTTGACTTGAGTAAGGAAATACCCTAGGGATAGAACAAAATTAATCACCACACTTGTCCTCAGAAGTTAGGGAATTTAAAAGAATAACCTCATTTATTTAGAGAGCTGCAAGGAAATCAATCTCAAAAGGCACAGGTTATTTTAACTTTGTATCTGGGGCTAACATTCCTTAGCAGTATTGTTAGAGATATATAATTCGTCATTGTTTTGATGTGCATTTATCTAATTGTGAGTTAGACTAAGTTTTAAAAAGTATATGAGCCATTTGTCTTAATCTTATGTGACATATCCTTCTTTAATTTTTCACTATTTTCATTGATTTTTATTGCTCCAAAATATTAAGAAATTTAAACTTTATCCATCTCATGCCCATCATATATAAAATGTTATGTTTGTACTTTATTTCTGATAATATATTACCCACAAGATTTTATTTAATTTAATCGAATATAATATCCCTTTCCTTTATTGCATCTGGCTTTGTAGTCTTCCTGGAAAGATTGTCTTTCTTTCACTATATTTTGGGTCATGCTATCTAAAACCAAAATACAAATTTCTAGTTTTTTCCAATACCCATCCTTTGTCATGAAATTGCTCATAACTACTTTCTTTTTGCATAGCAGGCCCGTACAATTCTTCTTTGGTTCTTTGGTTGCAAAACATTTAACTCTTCATTTTGTAATCAGTTTGGAGCCATTCTTCCATATACTAATTCATAGATATTAGTGGCCTAGTTATATATAAATTACAATTGCTTTATTTGTATATTTTTGAGACAATTATTGAATTATTTTGTTACTTCAGTGTTTATTTCTAGTTTTCCAGGTATGCCATAAAAATCATTTAAAAAAATACAATTTTGTCTCTTTATTTTATTTTTTTAAATTTTTTATTTTTTAAAAAGACATTTAGATTACATAAATGCTCCATAAAAAATATAGGGGATTCCCACATGTCCTGCCCTACATATCTCCCACACTTTCCCACATAAACAACATCCCTCATTAGTGTGGTACATTCATTGCAGTTGATGAACATATTTTGGAGCATTGCCACTAAGCATGGATTACACTTTGCATTGAAGTTTACACTCTCTCCACTCATTTCTGTAGGTTATTGCAGGATATGTAATGTCCTGTATCTGTCATTGCAATACCATTCAGGACAATTTCCCAAATCCTGAAAATGTCCCCATATTGCACCTGTTTTTCCCTCTCCCTGCCTTCAGAACCCCCAGTGACCACTGCCTCAACATCAATGGTATAATTTCTTCCACTGCGAGAATCACAGTAAGTAGAAGAATGCCCATAAGTCTAGTTTAGTCCATAGTCTGCTCCTCAATCTTGAGGGTTGTGGGATCGTGATATTCACTCCACTTCTAATTGAGAGGGGGCTTCAATCTCAGAGGGCTGATGGTCATGACTCCCTTGTTTGCAGTTGTAGACTCTCTAGGTTCTTTGGTATGATGGTTGTACATCATCACCTTCTTGTTAGTTGTCCTGGGTGAGACCAATGAATTGGAGAGTAGGTGTTGCAACTTTGTTGAGATTCAGGGCCCAGCTGGCACATGGAAAGTCCAAAGATTTAAGTCTCTTGGATATACACGTACCAACTCTAGTTCTAATAATAGGTTCAAATAGAAGGACAGAAGAGCAATGTGTAGGGAAACTATAACTGAGTCCAACTCTGTCACATTGGGGTCATAAGTTCCAAAGTAAGGCCCATTGTCAAGGCAGCTAACTCCTGAGCTATCTGCCCATACTATAGTGTCTAGATGTCTCCAGAGCCCTCAGGAGCTCCTCTATTTGGGGTAGTGCCTACTTTGGCAGTCAATGAGATTATGCTGAGATGTGCATAAGTGTAACCTCTGGAATGAACTCCTGAATCACTTAGAAGTCTCTTAGCCATACCTGCCAATTTGTCTTTACATTTATCCCCTTTTGGTCAAGGTCTTTTTCCAGTTGCATTGCTACTTGGTGCTTGGTAGTAATCCCTCAGTTCCAGGGAGGCTCATCCCATGGATTCATGTCCCATGCTGAGAGGAAAGTAATGTATTTATATGCTGAGTTTGGCTTAGGAAGAGGATACTTTTGAGCAATAAGGAGGCTCTCAGGAGGTAGCTCTAGGTACCCTATAATACTAGGCTAAGTTTCAATTTTGAGAGTAAAGGTTCAAAAGCACAGTCATCATTATCAAGGACCTGTCAATGGACCATCCTCCTTCACTAGTCATTGTCCCTCTACTCAGGGTATTTTTGCTGTTCCATTAGAGAATGTGGCAGAGCACCCCAAGATGGGAATGTGATATTCTTTTGGTTATTGTGTGAATCTACACTCATCGTGAAAATGCTCCATGAACATTTGAATGCATTTACATGCCTTATATGTACGCCCAGGTAAGCTTCCTCCCATGTATCCCCATCACTGACACCCCAAAATAATGATCCTCCCTCCCATAGTTGTAACTCTTCTGTGATCCAAAACCTCTTAAAAAATGAAGCCAATAAAATAACCAAATATAATTAATAAGAAAATGAAATAATAATGATAGTTTTAAAAATAAGAAATAAAATACAAAAAAAAATTTAAAGGTAAAAAAAAATTGGGATAAAAATAATGAAAAAATATTTAGAAAGTTTTTTTGAGATTTTACCTTTCTGTAGGATCTTTAGTCCTGTATGTACAGTGGCATTTATCTTATATTTTAATTTATTTCACATATCTTATTATACTAACAAACACAGAATAATGTTAAATATTGATACAAGGTAAAATATGGATGACTTTTATTGAAAATATTATGCTCAGGTATAACCAGATATTTTTCTCAGTAATAAAAGGAAATATATTGTATTATTCCACTTATATTCAATGTCCACAACAGGTGTAGAAATTTGGCAGTTTGATGTAATTATGAATTATAGATATTGGATTATGCTTATAAACTGGTCTGTTAATCTGGGCATGATTAAGTTATGATTAGACTTTGACTGGGCCACATCAGTAGGACGTTGAGCCCCACCCCTTGGTGGGTGGGGGAATCAGATATAAAAGAAATGGCAAAGGACAGGGAGAGCAGTTTTGAGTTGGAGTTGTGATGCTAAGTCTTGAGCTGGAGCCCTGGGAAGTAGTGTACAGAAGAGATTGGTCGTGGGGAAAGAGAGAAAGCCCTGGGAAGAGAAGCAAGCCATATGCCTGATAGTCTACAGCTGGCCTTGTGGCACAAAGTAAGCCTGAGCCCAGAGAGAGGCAAGCCCCAGGAATAGAGGTACCCAAGAAGCCTGAACCCTGGCAAACACCAACAGCTATCTTGCTCCAACACGTGGCAATGGACTTTGGTAAGGGAAGAAATTTACACTTTATGGCCTGGAAACTGTGGGCTTATACCCCAAATGAATACCCTTTATAAAAACCAACCCATTTCTGGTATTTTGCATCAGCACCCCTTTGGCTGACTAATACAATAGGTAAATCCATAGAGAAAGAATGTACATTAGCTGTTGGCAGAAGGATAGGGATGTGGGGCATGACAGCTAATGGGAATTTCTTTGTAAGTGATTAAAATATTCTAAAATTAAAGAGTGGTCATAGTTGCACAACTCTCTAAATGTACTAAAACCCACTGAATTGCATGCATTCAGAGGCTTAATTGTATGTTATATAAATTACATATCAATAAAGCTGTTATGTTAAAATAAAGACAAAATTCAGAAAATCTTTCTTGCTTTGTACATAATTCCAGACTGTTTCATTACACAGATGAAGAAAATTCTTGTATACTAAATGATATATAAAAAATGCAGCTATGTACAGCCATTTCAAAAATTATTTTAATAGTAAAATCCAAGCTCTTTTATATATATGCTAATTTAACCAGTTTCCTACTAATGAACGTTTAACCTGTTATTTCTATTGCTGTCATTAAATGGTTTTTAAACAATACTATTAGAAACGTGGGTATGCATATTATCTGGCACACAATCCTGAGTTTACTTATAAGATACATCGTTAAATGAGTTAGGAGACATAAACATTTTGATGTATATTGAAGCACAGCCTCATCTAAATGTTTTCCTTTTACATTTATTGATATGGAAGAAAAGTATGTAATTAACTAATTTTGTTGCCTTATTCTATGTTACCTTTTCTCATATACTCTGATTTTGTTTTGTTCTATTCATGTGTGATTTTAAGATGAAAGCATGAAGGAAATTTTTTTTCCTTTATTTTAATTCTCCTCTTAAATATGTTTTTACATAAACAAATTTATGTTTACTTAAACCTTTCCTTCTTTATATATTTATAAAATGTGCATTAGAATATTTACCTTGGAAATTTATTTTGAAATTCCAATGAGATATTTCATGTTTAGAAGAAAGATGGCAATTTTTTTCCTAAGCAACACTTTCTTTTATTGTTAGGGATCAAATTATTGCCATTAAAAATAAATATGAGAATATCCAATTCTTGAGTCTTGCTCAATTGTCACCTTCTGGGCTTTATTGATCCGTTTCAGATTGGAGACAATCTGCATTTTATCCATATTTCCATGTGATTTCTATACCAATTAAGTTTTAAGAAGAGCTCTTTGAAACAACCAAGGTTTTACCTTAACTTTTATTAAATTTTTTTTTAATTTTATTTTTAAAGAGACATTAGATTACATAAATGTTACATAAAAAATATAGAAGTATTCCCATATAATCCACCCAATTCTCATCCCCCTCACAAGCTTTTTCTGATTAACGACATCTTTCATTAGTGTGGCATATGTGTGACAATTGAAGAACACATACTGAAGCATTCTACTAACCAAGGTCCATAGTTTACATTATAGTTTATACTTTGCACCACTCAAATTTATAGGTTTTGAAAAAATATATATAATCGCTTGTATCCATCATTGCAATGTCATTCAGGACAACTCTAAAGTCCCAAAGTATGTCCATTTACAGTGATTCTTTCCTCTCCTTCCCCTCAGAACCTCCGGTGGTCACTGACTTTATGTCAGTGCTACAAGTTCTTCCACTGCCAGAATAATAATAGGTCTACTTCAGTCCATAGTTGCATTACCCCCTTATGTTTATACATTCCTCAATCTTGATTATTTTGGGATGGTGATGCCTACTCTGTTTCTGATTGAGAGGGGCCTTCGATTCCATGGGGCAAGTGGATGGAACTATCTTGCTTGCAGTTGTAGATACTGTCTGATTTTGGGGATTGGTATTTTCCATCATCATCTTTTTGTTTGTTGTCCTGGGTGAGTCCAATGAACTGGGAAGTAGGTGTTGGTTACAGCCCTACTGAGATTCAGGGCTCAACTGTCATATGAACAGATTGAAGATTTAAGTCTCTGGGACATACATTTAATGAGAATCGTGACAATTATAGGTTCAAATAAAAGGAGCAAAAAAGCCATATATTGGGAAATTGTAAATGAGTGTAAATCTGTTACATTGGGGAACATATGTTTCAAGGTAAGGCCCACTGACAGGGTATCAAATTCCTGAGATTCTCTTCCCTGCTTATAGTGTCTCACTGTCTCTAGAGCCCTAAGGAGCCCTCTTGCTTAAGGCATTGTTTACACTGGCAGTCAATGAGATTCTACAGACACATGCATAAGTGTAACCTATAGAATGACCTCCCAACTCACTTTGAAATCTCTTAGTTATAAAAACTCATTTATATTAATATTTCCACTTTTTGATGTAGATCTTTTTCCAAATGCACTGCAAGTTGGCTCTTGGTAATAATCCCTCAGTGCCAGGAAGGATCTCATGCCAGGGGAAAGGTAGTGAGTTTATATGCTGACTTTTGCTTAGAAAGGGTCCATATTTGAGGAGCAAGGAGGCTTTCAGGAGGTAACTCTTAAGTAATATATAATAGTAGGATAAGTTTCAATTTCACAAGAAAAAGGTTCTAAAGTAGAGCCATCAAAATCAAGGGCCTGGTGTATTAGTCTGTCCTCCTTCACTAAGCACTGCCCATGTACTCTAAGGCTTCTTGCTGCTCTATTAAAGAATATAGCAGGACTCTCCAGGATGACCATTCAATTATTGTGTGTGTCTCCACCCACCAAGACAGTATGCCATGACCACTTGAACATATTCATATTCCATAGAGGCAAGCTTCAGGTGCACCACTCCTCACACATGCCCCCATCACAGATACCCCACACCAGTGATCTTCCCCTGCCACTGTTGTGACCATTATGCAATCCAAAATATCCTCAAATACAAAACCAAAAAATGAATAAATAAAAATGATAAAAAATAAAATATTAAAAATTATTTAAAATATTCATTGTTTTTCATCACAAGATCAGTTATCTTTTATATACAGAAAACTTGTTTTTTAATAAGAGAATAAAATGATATCAACAGTATTGGCATATGCAAATGTTTGAAAGTTTTGTCATATTAAATATTGACATATTGTAGAGCAGATTATATTAAAACTATACTAAATATGTGTTCTGAGCACCTAATTAGTTTTCCTTTCCAAAGTGGTACACATTCATGGATAGTATTGTCCAAATTACCTCTATTTATAAATGTGAAATTAATGCTATATATCTCTGTTAATCTCTTCACATCCACCAGAATATCAAAAGCTATATGTAAACTATTGCAAAAATAGTGAAACATTCTGAATAAAAGAACAGCAACTTCTGGATGTCTTCCTAACTACCTCCTTAAATTAGCTATCTTTCTCAAATCTGAGTTCTTCATATAATGTATGAATGCTAATGCATGCATCTTTAACTCAGTGTCCTCTTTGTCACTTCTTCCCTCCTAAAAGTATATATTTCCTCCTTTTGCTATGGTAAAAATGGTGCTGTAAATGGGCAACATATCAACTCAGAGCCCTTGGATCACAACATCAACTTCAATTTGAAGACTTATGAAAGAAGCTCATTTATCCCATTCTTTGATTTCATCCTGATATTGTATTTTGGTAAAATTTTTTAATTTAATTTTTAAAAATTCATTAAATGCAGAAAGTGTGGTTTCACTTGAAATGAGCTAATTGGCAATAAAACTAGTTATAACATTTTCTTTAGGAAGGAGGCATTAAAGGAAACAATACTGAATCATGGTATGCATACTTTTGGAATAAAATAATGTTTTCATAAAATCATAAAATCACAGCATAAAATGTAATGCAAATATGAGAGAAAGGGAGAAAAAGTGATAGTCAAGTATATTTAATTTTATTTTTCATATAAAATTAAAAAGTTTAAGAATGTTTGACAATATTTGAAGAAAATTAAAAAATGTACAAAGACAAGAAATCTTTTAAAGAGAGGCAACATTTGCTTACTAGCTGTTTCCTACATCTTGAAAGTATATTTATGCAAGCATTTATACCCATGCTTTGACTATGCATGTTTGTATTTACTTTTTATAAATGTGGTAGTTAAAGGCTCTTATGGAGCCCCCAAAAATCATGTCATTAAACCTAATCCATTCCTGTGGATATGAACCTATTTTAGGTGGCAACTTTTGGTTAGATTGCTTTAGTTGGGCATGGCACAGGGTAGGTCTTAATGTTCTTATTAAAGTCCTTTATAAATGCCATGAATACAGAGACACAGACAGAGAAAAAAGTCACAAAAATTGAGAGAAAAAGCCACTGAAGGCAGAAGTGTAAAGCAAGGAAACCAGGAGAAGAAGAAGAAACCAGTGGCCAGTGCCAAGTTCCGTGCCATGTGACAGATAAATAAAGGATCACTGGCCTTTGGTCTTCAGGGAAAGGGCATCACGTGATTATGACTTGATTTGAAAATTGTTGCAGTTTGAAATTATTTGGGAATCACAAATAGAGAAAGATTTTATGTTTGTAAACAATTCTATTCTTCTGGGTGTTATACCTTGACTGCAATAAATTTAGCTGAGATGTCTTTGATCAGATTGCCTGTTAATATTAGACTTTTTGATTTGACTACATCAGACTAAGTTGAGTCCTCACCCCCTTCTTTTTTCTTAAGTAAATGGATATTCACTTAAGAAGACACAAGAGAAAAGAACTTTGATTGATCCTGCAATGGGACAGAAAGGAGAAGACTCAAACAGCTAAAACCCTAGGGAGATATGGACCATTTGCCTCATTGCTTACAGCTGACCTTGGGGAAGGTATAAGAACACTGAGAGACAAGTCCTATGCTAGCTTACTGCTGAGATCAGGAAGAAGCTATGCCTATAAAGCCTCAAGTGGAATAGTAAACCCAGAAGGGAAGGCTGAAGTCTGACAGAGATCACCTGCCATCTTGCTTCAAAATATGGCAGCTGACTTTGGCAAAATTGTACCTCTTATGGTCCATTGTGTTGGATTCCCATGGTCTTGGGACTGTAAGCTTTAACCCCAAATAATTACCTTCAAATGCCGACAGATTTCCTGTACTTTGCACTGGAACCCTTTTGGCAGAACATTATAGAATGTGGTGCCAGAAGAGGGAGGCTGTGCTCTTGCCATTACCAAAAATACGGAATGGTTTTATAAATGGGTAAGGGGTGTTTTTTGAAGGAATTGTGAGATGATTGATAGAAAAGGCCTAATTTTCTTTGATGAAAATTTTGGTAGGAATGTGGATGCTAAAGAGACATTTGATGAGGCTTTAGAAGGAAATGATTGAGGAAAGGTGATCTGTGTTTTAGAGTTGCAGAGAAGTTAGCAAAATTAGCTTTTGATTTTATATGAAAGGCAGATTTTGAAAATTACAAACTTGGACATTTAGCCAAGGACATTTCAAAAATAATTGTCAGCTTATAGTAAAATGTTAGATGAAAGAGGTAAGGTGATAACTGAATTGTTGGGCACAAAGAAACAAGAAACTGATTCAAGAAATTCCACACTTCTGGAAATCAAGTGCTCCATTTGAGGAATTAACTAAACTTGGAAGTATGAAGACAGGATTGAAAATACAGTTACCCAGGAAACACTTGTGGAAACTCTTACTGTCTGATAGCTTGGACCCCTGCTTTCTGCATGCTAAACCAACAAGTTTTATGAGAGATCTATATAAATAAAACCACAGTCAGTCTAGACTACAAAGAGTAAGAGGGGATGTATTGAATGGTAAATGGCTTTAAGAGCAAAACCATGGAAACTGAAGTCTGGAATGAATATATCTTCTAGGGCCAAGAGAAGGACCCCACCCATGTATACATAGAGGGTGAGCTTGCCCTGACATTTGAAAAGTGTGGCTATCCAGCCCACTCTTCAGGGAGAGTTTGGCCACCACGGGCTACAAAGTGGGTAGGGCACACTCCCCAGTGGTTGGAAGGGGGTGAGCCTGTTCCCATAGGATGGAGAGAGTGAGTTTGGCCCACAATGCATTGAAGGGGTGAGCCTGTTCCCCAAAGGTTGGGGAGATTAAGTTACCACCAAACTTCTCTGAAAGGAGTAGGTCTGTTCTCAGAGTTTGAAGAGGGTGAAGTTGCCCCACACTGCATTGAGAGATGAGCCTGTTCCCCCATAAGTTTGGAACAGTGAGGTCACCACTCACTGTTCTGAGGGTTTGGACCTAGTCTGCATAGATTAAGAAGGACCAGGTCACCAACTCACTTTTCTGAGAAAGTGTGGCCTGTATGCCAGAGATTCGGGCAAATTTTACCACGAACTCACTGTACTAAGGGATTTGAGACAGGATCCCAGAGATTTGGGAAGGTCTGGACATCACCCCAATGTTCTTGGAGGGTGAGGCTTGTTTCCCCTTTATATATTGCAAGCAGATAACTTATTTTGTAAGTTTCACAGGTCTACAGTCAGAGGGAAACTTGTCCCAAGACAAATTGTATTCCTATAACTGATTATGATGTGATTTTGCACTTAGTGTTGCTATTGAAATGATTTAAGTTTTTTTTTGGAATATTGTAATAAATTTTTGGGCTTAAGAGGGTAGAGTGTAGCAGTTTGAGATTATTTATGAATCCCAAAATGAGAACAATTGTTTGTAAACTAATCTATTCCTTTGGATATGATACCCTTTGTTTGCATAAAATTCAGGTGAGATATCTTTGATTAGATTATCTGTCAAGATTAGGCTTTCTGATCTGACTATGTCAGCATGGCTCAGGTTGAGACCACTTTCACTTGCTGGATTTGATATAAATGGACACTTGCTCAAGAAGACACCAAAGGAGAGAACTTTGACATTTTTTATTCAGCCATGTGACAGAAAAGAAAAGACTCAAACAGCTAAAGTCCTGGGGAGAGACAGACCATTTGCCTGAAAGCTTACAGATGAACTTGGGAAGAGAGCCATGACTGATGTAGGAATCCCTGAAAGACAAGCTCTATGCCAGCCTACAGCTCATATCAGAAAGAAGCTGGACCCACAGAGTCTCAAGAGGAAGAGGAATCCCAGAGGGGAAGGCTGAAACCAGGCAGAGGCCAGCTATCATCTTGCCTAACACGTGGTAGCTGATTTTGGTGAGAAAGTACCTCTTAAGGTACCTTGAGTTGGACTTTCCATAACTTTGGGACTATAAGCTTTTACCCAAATAAGTATCCTATAAAAAATCAAACATATTCCTGGAAATTTGCATGAGCACCTCTTTTCATTCCTAATACAGGCATTTTCATGGCTTCAGAGTTGTAGGCTTGTAAGTTAATAAATCTCCATTGTAAAATGCAACTCATTTCTGGTATATTGCATTTTGGTAGCCTAGGAAACTTTAACAGTAAATATTTAAGCAAATTTGATATTAGTAAATTATTTTAAAACATCTGATTTCTTTGGCTTTTGTCTGTTATTCTGTAAATTCACGAAAATACATAATAATTAAATTGTGAATATCAAGTTTCTATTTGTGTAGTTTCTTCAAAATGCTGCTGTAATGAATTTCCATGTAAAATATCTGTCTGCTGATCATTTCCTTGTGAATACAGGCTTTAACTGTGGAAGTTATCATGCACAAAATCAAACTCAGCTCTATTTTACCACTTCTAAAGTGGAAATGAAAGAAAGAATGAAAGAATGAAAGAAGGAAGGAAGGAAGAAAGAAAAGGAATAGAAAAGAAAAGAAAGAAAGAAGAGAAGAGAAGAGAAGAGAAGCGAAGAGAAGAGAAGAGAAGAGAAGAGAAGAGAAGAGAAGAGAAGAGAAGAGAAGAGAAGAGAAAAGAAAGCCATTTTATGTAATGGGCCTCCACCCATATATGTTGGAAAACCCAATACCTTAGAATCCTCCTTGTAATCTCTTAATCCATCACTTTTCATAACCAATCAATAACCAATCCTTGCTTATTTTTGCTATCACATCCTGTTTGAATACATAAACATATTTCCATCTCCAAGTCCCATATCAGAACATGAACTATGGTATTCTCTGTTCTGTGGTAATCTCATGTGTCTGTCCATTTCTTCTCAGCACTTCTTCCTATGTATTCCTGTCTTGGGAGCAGTTAGAACATCAGTTATTTGTTGACAAGGCCTGGTCCAGGCTTGTCAGGAAAGATAAGCAGTCCCTTTCTTCAGGTTGAGTGTTTACCTTAACATATAACCAGGTTGGTTCTTGCCACCAAAGCCAATTAAAATATCCAATAGGAAACAATCCCACCAAAGTATGGTCTTCCATCCTCTGATCCCCTATAATAGAGAAGACAGCTCTTCTAAGAGAGAGTTAACCCCCTGTTAAAGTCAAGGACTGAAGACTTCTGTATTCTCTTTTTGGTTGTGCTGTCCAACTTGAGAACACTGCTAAGTACCACAGCCTTCCTGCATGCTAAGGCCCTTGTTCTGCAATCTCAGTCTGAATGCCATCGAAGTGATCCTTGCCACCCTTGCCTTAGTGAATGCTGACATGGACCCCGCAGAAGTCTACTGGAACAATCTTGAGGAAGAAATGGTGGCCTGTGCATCTGAGAAGAGGCACTTTCTTGTCCCAAATGCTTTCCCAGTCACCACATGTTACACAAAGTTCTTAGGAGATGCTCATAAGGAAATCAAAATAGAGACACATTACTACACCATGGTGGAAAAGTTTGTGCAGAAGGAGGGAGTAAGGAGGGCACATTGGATATTGAGGTTATTCAACACAGAGTCTTAGCTTTTAGTTAGGCTGCAGAAATGCACCAATTAGTGCAGCTAACCAAGACCCTGAGATATATAACTTGTTAAAGAACCCTGAAATACTCAGTGCCTAGCTTCCCAGGAAACCACAAAAGACCCACTTTCAGTTTCCCCATCACAAGGTCACTCTGGAAAATGCAATGATAACAAATTCAAGTTTGAGGAGGGAAAAGTCATAGAAGACAGTAATGGGAAGAAACTGCCACGAAGAGAGAAGAAGTTTTGCTTCTCTTCACATGGGACTTTTTGGCTTGGTGGAAAGCTCACTCCTCCACAGTACAAAACATTGGAAGAAGCTAGGCTTATCTATAAATAAAGGTACAGTTCAATGGGTCTATCACTTTGCTGAACTTCACTCTCACCCCTACCTGGCTAAGATCTCAAACCTGGAAGAGTCCCTTTTGGAGCTGAGGGCAAGGAATTTTTCCTTCTAGGAGCCCCTACTGACATGGCCCAACAGGCCCTGCAACATATTGAAGCAGTTGATAGGCATGAAAATAATCTCATGAAAAGATTCTCAGCCAGGGAATCTCAAATATTAGTCACCCATAAGTTTCAAACAGGAGCAGGGGAAGCTCAACATTTAGCCAGGGAGTCCTCCACCCAGGAAAGTGGCAATTTCCAAAAGAGAGAAGGGGTTCCAATGCCCCTTATTGCTCACCATCATGTGGGTGTTACCCTGAATGCAGGTGAGCCCATCCTCCATCCCTTTGGGAGAAGGGGGCAAAATAGAACAACATGTCCTCAACTGGCAGCTCCATAAGTCAGGTGTGCTCAAACAGCTTATCTCAATGCAGCCACTTCTCAAAATGTGTGCACTTGCCAGGGCTTCCCAAAACTCAGTGCCCTGGAAGGAAGACAGAATAGCCTAGACATTTCTAGCACTGATGACCCTGGAGGCAGCCCACAGAGCCATCTTTAAATCCTTTTCCAAATTGCTGGATTGACAACCTTTCCAACATCTGTCTTAGGGACTGGGCTTTCTTGATCTTTGTCAGGAGACCTTCAGTCCTACACATCACTAACAATTTACTGGACAAGAATAATCAGCATTTCCTAGCCCTTATAGACACAGGGGCCCAGGAAATTGTCATTCCTGGAAACGTGAATCATTTCCAAGATGGCTGTCCCTTCCTCCTGCAGGGAGTTTCAGGCCAAGCGATTCAGCGTAGGTATATCCTATCAATGCCACAGGAGGCACTATCTTCTTAAAAGGCCTGGCCCTTGTGGTAGCTTCTCTTTTTGCTCTATAACCTATCATAAAAAATGGATGCCCTGGTATGTCAACACTCCTCATGGAACAAACCATAGCTCCTGGGCTTCCTGGTGGGACATGCCTACTGGGAATAGATGAGCCTGTTCTGTCCCATAAAGATAATTAACACTCCACAGTACTGTCTTGCCAGGTGAATGAATTGTCCAGACCAGTAATTAAAATTTTCCTACAAACAGGTGTTATCACAACCATGATTTCCCCTTTCAACTCCCCCATTTAGCCTGTGCTTAAGCCTTGTATTAATGAATGGTCCTTGACCATCAATTTACAGACACCTCAGTCCTCAAGTGCCCCCCACAAAGCATAATTCAACTCTTAGAAGACATTCAAAAGGCTACAGGACCATATTTTGCAGTCATAGATATGCTTAGGATGTTCTCTTCTATTCTTATTACACAGGAGTCACAACACCAATTTGCCTTCTCTTTTGAGGGCAACCAATACACCTTCACCAGATTACCTATAGGCTACCTTAACAACCCAGCGATAGCCTATTATCTGTGCCTCCAAGATTTGATGCAATTTGAGCCAGACCCATGCACTTTATGGCACTAAATTGATGAAATTTTACCCAGGTGCTTCTTGGAGGAAGGTGTTAAACCACGTTAGACATTCTGGTGGCTTTAATTCAAAGTTCTGTATGGGCTATAGCCCCACATAAAGTTCAGGACTCTGCCAATGCACTGGAGTTCTTAGGCATCACATGATCATCTATGGCTCACCAAATTCTCCTTACAGTTAAAAAACACATTCTAACCATTAGACTACCTGCCACTTTGCTGCAGGCTCAACACACATTGGGACACTTTGCCTCCTGGAGGCAGCATATACCTAATTTCTCTATTCTGATCCCACCCATATATGACATCACAGGGAAATCCTCCACCTTTTATCTGGGACAACACAAGATGTGGGACTACACTTGGCCCAACAGGCTACCTCATAGGCCATGGTCTTAGATCCATCAGTCCTTGAGGTTCCTGACAAGGCTCTTGTCACTGCTGATTATTTCTCCTGGAGCCTAAGAACTAAACATAACTCTGCATGGCTACCAATGTGCTTCTGGATTCAAAGGCTTCCCACAGCCACAGCCCATTTCAAACCTCTTGAAAGATATTTGGTGTATACAACATTTTAGAGAAACCAAAGCACTTTTAGGACATGTTCCAGTACTACCACATACCCAGATCCCAATAATGGCCTTTGTATAAGGGTTTCAGACACATCCCAGCAGAGGTTCTGTACAGCCACTATTGCTTCTCTCATAAAATGCAAATAGCCCATTTGTCAGATTTGATCCTTTCCAAATTACAGGGACATATGGCTTCCCTTTGCTCAGCACCCTGAACATGAGCCTAGAATAACTGATAACATTATCCCACTTCCTGAATCCTTAGCCTTCTGGGGAGGCCCCAGGGAAGAGCTAAATGAAGGAAACAGAGAGTTTATATATTTTACAGGTGGCACTGCCATCACTATTTGCTGTGAAGCCAACTGGCCAGCAGCCACTGTCCAACCCAGAAACAGCACCACACTAACCCAGATGGCAAAATGGGTTTAGCCCAGCTCACAGAGCTAGTGGCCATCTAAATAGTAGTGGAAGATGCCCTGGCCTATAATGGCACTGAGAGTCACATTTTCACCAAAACCTGGGCTGCATCCAACAGGCTATCAGTATGATCTGGCCAAAGGTTGCATTACTCTTAAAAATCCATGGACAGCCAATATGGGGAGCCCCTATTTGTACCAAACTAGTAGAAGCCCTTGTTCCCCTCCAGGTAACTCTTGTTTCAGGACATCCAAAGGCCAGTACACCTGAGGCTGTCCTTAACCACCCAACAGACAAGGTTGCTGGCATTGAAGTCACCACTGTTTCTGGCCTCTTTACCATGCCAAACTGACACTTATAGGAAAGCTCCCAATCTCCCACTTCCAGGAGGTTATGAAGACTTAACTATAGCTTCTATATCCCCATCCCCAGGGTGTCAGTACGCTCCCCCTTACTCTCAGCTTTTTAAGCCCATAAAGACTACATTGCTCAAGCACTAGGAGAATGGTGTCATTTAAACACATTAGAGTATGCCTAGTTCCTCTTAGACCAGCTTTAGCCAAGTGAGTGCTACTTAGTTGAAAATGCTGTACCAGTATTAAACACTGGTGCATGGCACAGTGCTCACTGGTTTCCTGGGTTGACCATGTCCTCAGCCAATGGCCAACTGATTTCATCAAGTTTCTCCCTTCCTGCTGGTGCCTTCTGTTTCACTATTACAAGCAAAGATATGTTTGCTGATCTCCTATTGAATACTTTGTCAAAGAACACCTCAACAGAATAGGTACTATTCTTTTCTGATTGTTACTGATTTCCCACTTTTGGCCCACCAGACATTACTGACTCAGACCAGGCTCTCATTTTACTACTACAGCTAACTGGGAATCAGAATTACTGGACCTCGTACTATGGAATGTCCACTTAGCCAATTGTAACCAGGCTTCTGGCCTCATGGGACATCACAATAGTCCTCTTAAATCCCTACTCTTAAACTTACAAAATGAGTAATGGACTCCCAAATGGTCCAAGCTTTTGCCTGAATTCTTGACACTTCTTAACTTCTTACATATACTCATCACTCTTCCCATTACAACAGGGATGAACCCACAATGGTTCCTCTCCTTGTAATCATGGAGCATACAAACAATGTCAGGGACAATATCATCTACATTTTACCCCATAGTTACACCTCCCCACATGGCTGAAAAAGTTGATGATCTTGCCTTCTAACATCTATTGCCAAACAGATTGGGGATGATAGTGACCATGAACGATTAATAATTGACAGCTCCAGCCCACTGGCAAAAAGCCACTCACAATGTTCTTGCTAGACTGCACTTACCTGCTTGACATACAAGTTCCATTAGTATCAGCTTACTTTGATGACTGGCTACTATCTTCTAGTAGCCAGTGCAATTTGAAATCATTGATCCATGTCCCATGGAGGGCACAGTTTGGGGCACTATGCAAGTAGAAGAATCCCTCAAATTAGTGGACATCAACACTATCAGGCACTGAACACATGAAAGTACAATAACAAGGTATGACCTCTGCCAAAGGTGGAAGAGAACACTGATGAAATGCTAATGAATGCAAGCCCCTAATGAATGTCAAAATGAAGGCCCCAATTCCAGAGCCCTGAGTTATAAAGTGGTGGTGTTCTTTGTTGGTAACATTATTTGGAATCTTATGTATGACCTGGTTCATGGGACTCCTCTTGGGCCAGGGTCCAGAAGCCTAGGGGACTGCTGGAACAAGACACCTTTGGTCAGAAATTGCACTCCAGACTGGGCCACTGGAGCTTGCTGGAAAGCCGTACTAGAAGGGCTATTCTCCAAGTGCCTACAAATCTGGATCCAAGTGGGGCAGATCAGACCCTATAGAGTAAATGGACCCAATGGCACAAGTTTCTAAATTCTACTAAACCTGCCACTACTGGAGACCAAATTCCAAAATCAGGAGAGAGGGCCCTGGAGTATTCCAGGGTTCATCCAAATTGGCTGATATTGTTATACAGCACTGACCCACAGTGGGTCCTGAAAAGTTTGAGCTTAACTTATAGGAGGAACATCCTAAATTTATCCTTAACTCAGGGAAATGTGTGTGCTTCTAAATTACTCTACCTGGTTATAGAAGTATCTATGCTTATCTCAGATGGCACCACTCAAGTTTTGTCAGAATACTCCCCAGAAGACAAGCAGAGGCTAAGCCTTTGAAATTGAAGCAACAAAAGAACAGGATGCAAAGAAATATTTTGAAGCACCTCAGAGATTTATGCCTGCAATCAGTTTGCACAGCCACCACACTTATTCTAGGAAGCCTTGTGGAGTTCCCATCTCAGATGACATAAACTCGGCACAAGATTTAGCTCCTGGAGATGGCATTACCACAGAAAATCCCACCTTAACCCAGGAGCTCACCATGGGAGATTTCAGACTTCATGTGACCAAAGGCAACCATGGGGTCATCTCTAAGACAACCACTGTCCAACACTGCTGGAAATTCCAGACACACAACAGAGTTGCTTCTAGCTGAGATAACCACTTGTTTTAAGGCAAATCTCATAGCTTTCTCCCCTATTGTGAAAACACCTTTTGGCACCAGTCAGAGTGTGATACAGCATTGACAATTAAGCAGAAAATCTGGAATTTGGAGGACTCCGTGTTGCAATGCCCAAATTTGACCACCATTCCCAACAACATTACCTTCCCCTGACTCACAATAGACATGCCCCTTGACCGGAGTGTATTCTTTGCACTAAAGTGCTTGTCTTGATTCAACTTATGTTGGCTTCTGAAAAGCACACCAAAAACAGGGCTTACCCTGACATCAGCTCCCAAGTCTATTTCAGTGGGACCATCCCAGGCAGCCACAAAAACCCCAGTACCTCAAACCATCACTGAAGTACTAGTAACCTAGTTAACTTGCTGTGCTGAAACAAGCACCTATTTTCTCATGTGCTGCAATTGCTAGGCCTGTTATCAAGTTTAATGAAAGTTTTTCCCTGAGTTAGTGGCCTAACTGGCTTACCTATTAAACGTACATGCACTATCCATATAGATAGCACTCCATATGTTTCTACAACTTATGTTCAGCCCCTCTTCAAAATGCTTAACTGTTCCCAAGTAGGACACTTCAAAACAGAATTCTGACATCTGACAACAATGGTTCTTACAAATCCTACACATGTCTTGATGCCTACTCCATATAGATAAATATAAACAATTTGCCTGGCAGGACACAAGTCTGTGAGGATGGTGCTTACCACCCAATCACCCCAAGATATTAGCTGATCAGCCAGAGAAAACTCCAAGCACAGGTTGAAAACTCCCCTTTCATCATATCAGAAGTGGACATGTTTCAGATACTATGATATCTATCTGGAAACTGTTTCAATCACCTGAAATATTTCTCACAGAAGTGGGAATTTTAGTAAATTAAGGAGTTGGAATTAATATGCAGACATCAACAGCATATTTATGAGAAACCCTGACTTAAAATGATACAAGAAATGATTCATTTATAAAACAATAAGAAAATGAATTGGTCAGGAAAAAAATTTGGAGAAAATAGTAAAATGGTAAAGTATTCTTGAAATATGCAACAATATTCTTGAGCAATGGTATATCCTTGTTATCTTGGAAAGAAAGTCTCAATCTTTTAATGATAATTCACACTATAATAGGTGATATATTGCATATGATACTTAATTAAAACATAAACTTTAAAATAAATATGCTGCTATATATTTAAATGAAGAAATATGCAATTATGGCTAATAAATCTCTGAAGAAGAACAATGAAGGAAAATTTATCCTAACAGCTATTAAAATATACTACAAAACATCAGTGACTAATGTAGAGTAGATTGGAGAACAAATAGAAATTTTAGTGGAAAATAACATATTTATTCATTATGGATCCAATATATGTGGAAATATAATATCTGATAATCATGTACTACTGAATAATTTATATATGATCTACAGCTCATACCTCATACCAGGTTAATAGAAAAAATGTTAAAGGAAGTTGTTTTTGTTCTTAATTCTGTTTTTAAGAAATAGAGAGTTCTGGAGGAAAATATATGAATCCTTTGAAACATTGTGAATTAGTCAGCTAAAGGGTTACTGAGGCAAAGTACCAGAAATCTGTTGGCTTTATAAAGGGTATTTATTTGGGGTAAAATCTTACAGTTCCAAGGTCCCATTGGAGGAAGGATCCTGTTAAACTGCCAAAAATTTTTGCTGTTAAACCTCCTCCCACCATTCCCCAAGGAGACCTATGGTCCTTTACCAGAGTAACTATGCATTGGGGAAAAGGAAATGATCAGACATTTCAGGGATTATTAGACACTGATTTAGAGGTGACATTAATTCCAAGAGACCCAAAATGTCATTGTAGTCCACCAGTCAGAGTACGGGCTTATGGAGGTCAGGTGATTGATGGAGTTTTAGCTCAGGTCCATCTCACAGTGGGTCCAGTGGGTCCCTGGACACATTATGTGGTTTCAGAATACATAAATTGAGTAGACATACTCAGCAACTGGCAGAATCCCCAAATTGGATCCCTGACTTGTGGAGGGAGAGCTCTTATGGTAGGCCAAGTGGAAGCAACTAGAACTTCCTCTGCCTAGCAAAATAGTTCACATGAACATACATACAAGGTATATAAAATTGTTCAAATATTCATGGAGCATGGTCACTCAATAAATGAGAGAATACTGAATTCCCATCCTGGAGAGCTCAGCTACATTCTCCAAGGAGCAGCAACAGTCCCGCAAGTGCAGGGGCAGTGTCTGGCAAAGGAGGATGATCTACTGATGGGTCCTTTTTATTGATGACTAGCCTTATGAGTCTTTGCTCTTGAAATTGAAAGTTAGCCTATTGTTATGTGGTGCCAAGGGTTGCCTCCTGTCAGCCTCCTTGTTGCTGGAATGTGGCCTCTCCTCTCTCTAAGCCAAACTTAAGGTATGAATGCATTACCTTCCTCCCAGCATGGGACATGGCTCCTGGAAATGAGCCTCCCTGGAACCAAGGGATTACTACCAAGTGCCAACTGGCAATACGACTGGAAAAAGACCTCAAATAAAAGGGGGGAAGAGGTAAAGACAAATGAGATCATATGGCAGGAGACTTCAAAGTGAGTCAGGAGGTTATCCCAGAGGTAATGCTTATGCATATCTCAGTAGAACTTCATAGGCTTCCAATGTGGATATCATTCCAAATAAAGGGGATCCTATTGGATCTGGAGACACCCAGGTCCTATATCAGGGTGGGTAGCCCCAGAGTTTGGTGCCTTACCAGAGGGCCCTACTTTAATATCCTTGCTCTTGAGAGTGACAGAGTTGAACTCAAATATGTCTTCCCTGCACATGGTCCATCTATCCCTTCTATTCAAACCTATACATGGTGCTGGAGTTTGTAGGTGTACATCCAGAGACTGTAGTCTTTTTGGCTCTCCATGGGCCAGCTGGGCCCAGAATCTCAGTGGAGCTGCAACTCTTACTCTATAGCTCAATGGACTTACCCAGGACACCTGGCCAGGAGATGATGATAGACACTGGCCATCCCATGGAATGGAGAGAGTCTGTGACTGTGGGTGGCATATTCCCATCCATCTTATCTGTGGGATGTAAGCCCCCCTCAGTTGGAGGTGGAGTGGACATCACCATCCCAGACTCCTCAGGTTGGGGGAAGAGCTATGGACTAGAGTGGACTTACTGGTATTCTACTATACACATATTGTGATTCAAGCAATGGAAGAAATTAAAACATTAATGTGGAGCCAGTGGCTGCTGGATGCTCTGGAGGCAGGGAGAGGGAAAAGCAGTTGTAATACAGGGGCTTTTTCGGGACTTGGGAATTATCCTGAGTGACATTGCAATGACAGGTATAGGCCATATAGATTTTATATAATCCTATAACATGCAGAACTGTGGGGGAGAAAGTATGGTCTACAATGTGAACTATAGTCCATGCTTAATGGCATAGCCCCAGGATGTGTATATCCATTGCAGGTGATGTGTCACACTAATGAAGGATGTTTATGTGGGAGGTTGTGGGAAGTGTGGGAGGTGGGGCATATGGGAATCCCTACAATTTTTGTGTAACATTTATGTAATATAAGTATCTTTTTAAAAATTTTTATATATTAAAAAAAAGCTATACCAAATATCTGGAGGAGTTGCAAAGATTAGTGCCACCATCAAGGATCTGAAGGATGCAGGGGTGGTGATTCCCACCAAATCCCCATTCAACTCTCCTATTTGACCTGTGCAGAAAACAGATGGGTCTTGGAGGATGACAGATTATTGTAAACTTATGCAGGTGGTGTCTCCAGTTGTAGCTGCTGTCCTAGATGTAGTATCATTGCTTGAGCAAATCAACAAATCCCCTGGTACCTAGCATGCAATTGTTGAGCTTGTAAATGCTTTTTTTCTCAATTGCCATTAGTAAAGACCACCAGAAACAGTTTGCTTTCATCTGGCAAGGCCAGCAACATACCTTCACTGTACTGGCCCAGGGGTATATCAACTCTCCAGCCCTATGTCATAATATTGTCCACAGGGACCTTGATCATCTCTCCTTCCCACAAGACATCACATTGGTCCATTATATTGATCATGTTGATAGGACCTAGTGAACAAGAAGTAACAAAGACTCTAGACTTATTCATAAGGTATTTGCATGAGAAAGGATGGAAAATGAATCCAACAAAAATACAGTGGTATTCCACCTCAGTGAAATTTCTGGGGGTCCAGTGGTGTCTGTCTGGCATGTCAAGACATCCCTTCTAAAGTGAAGGATAAGATATTGCATCTGGCCCATCATTATGGCCAAAAAGGAGACAAAACACTTAGTTTGTCTTTTCAGATTTTGAAGACAACACATTCCTCATTTGGGTGTGTTACTCTGGCCCATTTACTGAATGACCAGAAAAGCTGTTACTTTCTATTTTTTTAGTTTAATTTTATTTTTTAAAAAGATTTATTTATTTATTTATTTATCCCTCCCTTGCTGCTTGTGCTTGCTGTGTCCATTCGCTGTGTGTCTTCTCTGTGTCTGCTTATCTTCCCCTTGCTGTGAGGTCCTGCTGCATCAGCCCCTCATGCCGTGTGGGTCAGTCTTCCCTCACAAGGAGGCCTGGGAAGTGAACCCGGGGCCTCACACATGGTAAACGGGGGCTCTATCGGTTGAGCCACACCCGCTTCCTGTTGTGACGGCTTGCTGCATCAGCCCACTAGGCTGTGTGGGCCGGCCTGCCCTCAAAAGGAGGCCCCGGGAAGTGAACCCGGGGCCTCCCATATGGTAAATGGGGGCTCTATCGCCTGAGCCACTCCCGCTTACCTGTTACTTTCTATTGGGGACTAGAACAAGAGGAGGCTGTGCAACCGGTCCAGGTTTCTGTGCAAGCTGCAATACCACTTGGGCCATATGATCCAGCATATCAATGATGCTGGAAGATTCAGTGGCAAATAGACATCCTGTCTGTAGCCTGTAGCAGGCCCCTATAAGACATTCACATTGCAGATCTTTAGGGTTTCGGAAAAAAGCCCTGTCATCCTTTGCAGAAAATTACTATCCTTTTGAGAAACAGCTTTGCCTGCTACTGGACCTTAGTAGAGACTGAAAGCTTAACCATGTGCTATCAAGTTACTATAAAACCTGAGTTGCCTATCATGAACTGGTTATTGTCTGACCCACCAAACAATAAAGTTGGGCATGCACAGCAGCACTCTATAATAAAGGGAAAGTGGTATATATGAGATAGGACTTGAGTGGGTCCTGAAGGCAAAAGTAAGTTACATGAGGAAATAGTCCAAATGCCCATGGCCACCACCCCTGCCATGTTACCTTCTCTTTCTCAGCTCACAGCTCTGGCCTCTTTGGGAGTCCCTTACAATCAGTTAACTCAGGAAGAGAAAACTAAAGCCTGGTTTAGAGATGGATCTGCATGATATGCTGGTACCACCCAAAAGTGGACAGCTGCAGCACTGCAGCCATTTTCTGGGACATCCCTGAAGGACAGTGGTGAGGGCAAATCCTCCAGCGGGCAGAACTCTGAGCAGCAGTGCACCTGGTTGTTCATTTTGCTTGGAAGAAGAAATGGTCAGAGGTGCATTTGTACAGTGATTCATGGACTGTTGCCAATGGTATGGCTGGATGGTCAGGGACTTGGAAAGAACATGTTTGGAAAATTGGTGACAAAGAGGACTGAGGAAGAGGTATGTGGATAGACCACACTGAGTGGGCAAAAAACATGAATATATTTGTGTCCTACATGACTGTTCACCAGAGGGTAACTTCAGCAGAGGAAGATTTTAATAATCAAATGGATAAGGTGACTCACTCTATGGCTAACGCTCAGCCTCTTTCCCCAACCACTCCTGTTATTGCACAATGGGCTCATGAAAAAAGTGGCCATGGAGGTAGCGATGGAGGATATGCATGGGCTCAGCAACATGGACTTCCCTTCAACAGGTTTGACTTTGTTACAGCCACTGATGAGTGCTCAATCTTTCAGCATCAAAGACCCTCACTCAGTCCCCAATTTGGCACCATTCCCTGAGGTGACGCCTGCTATCTGGTGGCAGGTTGACTACATTGGACCACTTACACGATGGAAGGGGCAGGGATTTGTTTTCACTAAATTATACACATACTTCAGATATGGGTTTGCATTTCCTGCATGCAGTGCTTCTTCAAAAGTACCGTCTGTGGACTTATCAAATGTCTTGTCTACCACTATGGCATTCCACATAGCATTGCTTCTGATGAAGCAATCCATTTCACTGAAAATGATGTGTAGGAATGGGCACATGCCCATGGAATTCACTGGTCTTTCCATGTTCTCCATCATCCTGAAGCAGCTGGAATGATAGAACTGTGGAATGGCCTTTTGAATGCTCAATTATGGTGTCAACTAGGTGGCAAAACAGTGCAGGGCTGGAGCAGTGTTCTCCAGAAGGCTGTGTATGCTCTATGTCAGTATCCACTCTATGGTGCTGCTTTTCCAATAGCCAGGATTCATGGGTTCAGGAAT
>JAQZBX010001855.1:27432-77891 GCA_029593785.1 Cabassous unicinctus | reverse complement strand
AATCCTCTAAAGGGTTTGTTAACTCACTGAGTGCTGGAGTCCACCCCCAAAATTAATCATTCAGCAGTGGAATGGAGACCAAGAATTTGCATTTCAAAGAGTTGGTGGTCCAGGGACCACACTTTGAAAACTACTGATTTAAAGAAACAAGGTAAAGTCTTATTGTGTGTGAAGAGTTTTTCTGACCACTACTCCTTGAAATATTCTGTAAATTTAAAACAGCTTTCAAGTCACTACAAGGGACTAAATAGTTCTCATTCATCCAGGGGTTGGATAAGCCATTTCTTAGCCATATTTCATCACATATTGGGGCAAAGCAAGAGAAGAAACAAACTGGTTCTTTCAGTCTGAATGTCATCGAGTTCTAAACGGGTTCCAAACCGAGACCTTGTCATAAGAAAGTGCTTCCAGGCATTTCTCACCAACGCAAAACTAGAGAATTTGGCTAGCCTTGCCGATTTGGCTTATAGCCAGAATTCTGCCTCAAATATTTCCGTAACAGAAGATGCGTTAGACAAAATTGGATTCTTTCTGGGGGACCAAAGACCAAACTAGCTTTACCCTACAAGGCTTGGGCATCTGAGCCCCCAAAAAGCTCAGTGTCCTCAGGAAAGTTATGAAAGAGCTCTCCTTAACTCCTGAGTACATATTTAGAAATAATTCTTATTATTTAAGACTCTTTAAAAGATAATTGATTGCTTAAACAAAAATAATAATAATTAGTGACAGCTTATAACATAAGTATAATTAATATATAGGGCAAAAATAGCACAAAAATCAGAAGGGAGAAGTGAAAGTATATTGTTATAAAGTTCTTATAATATACATAAGGTGGCATAGTATCACCTGAACGTAGACGGTTTAAGGTGTATATTATAAGCCTAAATCAAGTTTAAAATAAGAAAACAAAAAGTTATAGCTAATAATACAACAAAGAAGAGAAAATGGAATCTTTCAAAATACTAAATACAAAAGTAAACAGAAAAAGAGGAAAAATGAACAAAGAACAGATAGAACTAAAATAAAACAAATATCAAGATGATAGATATAAATCTGTAGCAGTTTGATATTATTGATGAATTCCACAAAGAAATATTGCATTTCATTTGTAAACTGGTCTTTTCCTCTGGGCATGATTAAATTATGATTAGGGCTTTGACTGGGCCATGTAAGTAGGGTGTTGAGTCCCCACCCCTTGTTGGGTGGGGACTCAGAGATAAAAGACATGGCAAAGGACAGAGTTGGTGTTCTGATGCTGAGTTTTAATGCTAGAGCCTGGGGAGTAAGCACATGGAGGAGCTTGCTTGTGAGGAAGGAGAAAAGGCCCCAGGAAAAGAGACGAGCTGTTCACCTGATAGTCTACAGCTGGCCTTGTGGAGAGAAGAAAGCCTGAGCCTGGAGAGAGGCAAGCCCCGGGAAGAGAGGAACCCAGGAAGCCTGATTCCTGGCAGACGTCAGTAGCCATCTTGCTCCAACACATGGCCATAGACTTTGGTGAGGGAAGTAACTTATGCTTTATAGCCTAGTAACTGTAAGCTTCTACCCCAAATAAATACTGTTTATAAAAGCCAACAGATTTCTGGTATTTTGCATCAGAACCCCTTTGGCTAACTAATACAAAACCTAACCAGACAAACAATCACATTAAATGCAAATGGTCTAAACACACTAATTAAAAGGCAGAGATTGCCAGATTAAGTGGGGAAAAAACCCAATTATATAATTCCTACCTTAAAGAAACCTAAATATAAAATATAAAATATAAAATGACAACCAGGCAAAAAGTAAAAAAGGATGGGCAAAGATAAAACAGGATAACACTAATCAAATGAAGCTGGAGTGGTTATATTAATATCAGGCAAATTATTTTTCAGAAAAATAATATTACCAGGAATAAGGAATGGCATTTTATAATGATTAGAAGGTTAATTCATTAAGAGGACATAAAAACCTGAAACATTTATGAACTTGTTAACAAAATTTCAAAATACACAAAGCAAAAGCTGGAAGAATTGCAAGGATAAACAGGTAAATTCACAATTAGGGTTGGATCATTCAATACCCCTCTCTAAGTAAATGATGGAGGAATTAGACAGAAGATCAGTAAGGACACGAAGACTTAATCAAAACTATCAACCTAATAGATACTTATAGAACACTCCACTCAACATCAGCCAAATCACACATTATTTTCAAGTGCACATTAACACATTTAGCAATATATACTGTATTTTGTGTCATAAAACAATTCTCAATAAATTTTAAAGAATTCAAGGTATATACAGTATATTTTTTAATCACAATGGAATTAAATTAGAAATCAATAGTAGAAAGATACCCAAAATTTCAATATATTTGTCAACTAAATAACACAGTTCTAAATAACCCATATGTCAAATAAGAAGTTAAAAAGGAAACCAAAAAACATTATCAACTGAAAAATATTTAGTATATTAAACACAAAGTAAACAATGAAAAATTAATATAGATCAGAGCAGAAATCTGTGAAATAGAAGAGGAAAAAGCAAAAAAAACAAACAAAACAAAAAAAAACAGTAGAGAATGTCATTGAAGCCGAAAGCTGTTTCCTTGAGAAAATCAATGCATCTGATAAGCCTCTAGCCAACTAAACAACTGATCTTTGTTATTTCATTCCTTCTGCTTGCTTTGGGAATAGTTTGTTGTTCTTTTTCTAGTTTCTCCAACTATGTAGTTAGGTCACTGAGTTTTACTTTTTTTTTTTTTATTGTAAGCATTGAGAGCTATAAATTTCCCTCTTAGCATTGCTTTTGCTGCAACCATAGGTTCTGATATGTTGTGCTCTCTTTTTTATTCATCTCAAGATATTTATTGATTTCTCTCACAAGTTCTTCTTTGACACACTGATTATTACTAGTGTGTTGTTTAATATCCGTGTATTTGTGAATTTTCCCTTTTTCCTCCTGTTTTTGATTTCCAGCTTTATTTCATTATGATCAGAGAAAGTGCTGTGTATAATTTTAATCTTGTTGAATTTATTGACATCTACTTTGTGACCCAACATATGGTCTATCCTTGAAAAAGATCCATGATTTCTTGAAAGAATGTATATCCTGCCATTTTGGGGTGCAATGTTCTGTATATGTTTATTAAGTTTAGTCTATTTATCATATTATTCGAGCTCTCTCTTTCTTTATTGATCATCTACCCAGATGTTATATCCAATGCTGAGAATGGTGTATTGAAGTTACCTACTATTTTTGTTAAGACATCTATTTCTCCCTTCAGTTTTGCCAGTGTTTGCCTCATATATCTTGGAACATCCTGTTTAGGTGCATATACATTTATGATTGTTATGTCTTACTGGTAAATTGCCACTTTTATTAATATAAAATATCCTTCCTTGTCTTTCATAACAGTTTTGCTTTTAAAGTCTATTTCATCCAATATAAGTATAGCTACTCCAGCTTTTTTTAAAATTACTGCATGTGTGGAATATCTTTTTCTAGCCTCTCACTTTCAATCTCTTAGTATCCTTGTGTATAAGGTGAGTCTGTTGTAGACAGTATTTAGATGGCTCATATTTTCTAATCTGTTCCTCCAGTCTGTGTCTTTTGACTGTGGAGTTTAATCCATTGACATTCAATGTTATTACTCTTTACAGTTCTTTTAGGCAGTTCTTACTTTACCCATTTTGACCTTTATGTTTTTCTGTCACATTTTATTTTCACCACTCTTTTTACACTTTTAGTTACTTTTAGTGTTAATCTTCATTTTTAGACTGTCTTCCAAGCCTCTCTCTCCTGTTTTTTCTTTTCAGGCTGTAGCACCTCCTTTAGTAGTTCCTGCAAAGACAGTCTCCTCATTACAAACTCTCAGTTTCTGTTTATCTGTGAATATTCTAAACTCACCCTCATTTTTGGAAAACATTCTTGCTGCATATAAGATTCTTGGCTGACAGATTTTCTCTTGCAGTATTTTAAATATATCATGCCACTGCTTTCTTGCCTCCATGGTTTCTAATGAGAAATCAGCACTTAATCTTATTGGGTATCCCTTGTACATGATGCATTGCTTTTCTCTTGCTGCTCTCAGAATTCTGTTTTTGTCTTTGGCACTTGACATTCTGGTTAGTAAGTATTTCAAAGTAGATCTATTCAGATTTATTTGGGTGGGAGTACATTGTGCTTCTTGGACACAGTTATCTATATCCTTCATTAGGGTTGGGAAATATTCTAACATTATTTCTTCAAATATTCCTTTTGCCCCTTTCCCTTTCTCTTCTCCTTTTGAGACACCCATGGCATCTGTGTTTGCATGTTTCTTGCCATCATTTAGTTCCCTGAGACCCTGTTCAAGTTTTTTTTTTCATTCTTTTCTTTATCTGTTCTTTTGTATGTTCACTTTCAGAATCCATGTCTTCCATCTCTCTGATCCTTTTTCTGTCTCTGCAAATCTGCTGTTATATGCCTTCAGTTCATTTATTTTGCCTTTCATTCCCATAAGATCTGCTATTTTTCTATGTATGCTTTCGAATTCTATTTTTTGCTCACCCAGTATCTTCTTAATATCCTTAATCTCTTTTGCCATCTCATTGAATTTATTAAGGAGATGTTTGAATGTCTATGATTAGTTTCTCAACTCCTGTATGTCATCTGGAGACTTATCTTGTTCCTTTGACTAAGCCATATCTTCCTGTTTTTTAGTATGGATTGTAAAGTTTTGTTGGTATCTTAGCATCTAGCTTATGAGATGTATTTATTCTGGGGGCAGTTTCTCTCTTTAGTTTAGGGCTTTCTTAACCTTTCTCACTTGCTGGTTGCGTAGTAGGAGCTAAGGTTATAGTTGGTACTGTAAGCTGTGGAGGCTGAAGCTGCCCGCATTGCCTCAGGAACCAATGAAGCTTTTCCCACCTTTCTCCTCTTCCAGGGGTAAAGACAGAGCCACAGCTGTGTTTAGTAATCCGAGCTGTGCAGGTCAAGACTGGCTGTGGTTACCCAGAGAGACTGATGAAGCTTCATTCCCCTTCCTCCCCTGCCTGGGGTGGATATGGAACTAGAGGTGCTTGCAGAAAACTCAGCTGTGCAGGTCAAAACTGATCTCAGTTGCCCAGGTAGACTGATGTAGCACCGGCCCCCCTCCTCCCTTGCCAAGGATGGGGATGGTCCCTCAAGAATGCCCAACAATCTTATCCATGTAGGCCAAAAGCACCTGCAGTTGCCCTAAGAGTCTGAGGAAACACAGCTCCCCTCCTATCCTATTGGGAGTTGAGAGTGGAGCCACAAGCACCAAACAGTCTAGTTCGTGCAGGCTGAGAGTACCTGCAGTTGTCCATTGAGGCTGAGGAAACATCAGCCCCCTCTTATCCTATTCAGGGTTGGGCGTGGGTCTGCAGATGTCCAACTATTTAGTCTGTGTGGGCCAAAAGCACCTGCAGTTGCCCAAAGAGGCTGGGTAGACACTGATTCCCTCTTTTCCTGTCAGGGGTGGGGGTAGAGTCATAGGCATCAAACCATCCAGACAAAAGTGTCTGCAGTTGCACAGAGAGTCTGAGGAAACACCAGCTCCCTCCTATCCTAGGGGAGGACAGGGGTGGAGTCCTAGGCACTCAACAAACCAATTTGTATGGGCTGAAAGTGCCTGCAGTTGCCCAGAGAGGTTGGTACAGGTCCCCCCAGCTTTCTCCCTGCCAGAGGTGTGGCTGGAGCTTAGGCTAGAGCTGCAATCTGATATGGATGGAAATAAGCTGGTCCCACTATCCCTGTGATTTTCAGTCAGCCCTGCTTCCCCTCATGCCGGGGGCTGAGTTAAAATGGAGGCTCCTGGCCTCTTTCTGACTTCGACAGATTCAAACTTTAGCTGTACTTAGGATTGGACTTTAGCTAGCTGAAGTTACTAATCAGTAGCTGAATTCAGTGCCCAACTGTCTCTTTATCCCCCATTTTTGGGAAATGGAGCTTCCAACCCCAGCCACAGGATAGCTATTGAGTCGGCTTGTGCCACTAGTAGAGGATGGACACTGGCCTCCGTGACATGGAGTGCTCTACTCACGATTATTTTTCTGCAGATGGGCAGTCTTTTTCTTGCATTCTTTCAAGGATGTTGCAGGGGGTCTCCTGGGGCCCTCAAACAGGTGCCTTAGATAGCTCTGGGTGATTGCTAATTGACCTGTAGGATGAGCTATCTCTTGGAGCGTCTTACTCCACCCTATAAATTTTAATGTATTAATTTTTTCTAGTTGTTCTGGCAGGAACAGTAGTCTATCACTACTTCTTACATCCAACCCTGAGAGGACCTCCATTTTGAAAGGAATTAAAAGTAACTGGACAAGCACTGAGGAACCTGCTAAGGAATAAATAAAGAACTCTTAAAAACAAGTATAACAAAAAAAGGCTCAATTAAAAAAATAGGTGAAAGCTTTGAATAGAAACTTTACCAAATAAGATAAGCAATGGCAAATAAATTTATGGAAAGATTCTCAACACTGGTGGTAGATTGAGGCTCTATGGACTCCAGAAAATCATGTCCTTAGAATTACTCCACTCCCCTGGATGTAAAACTATTGTAGGTGGGACCTTTGACTAGGTTACTTCAGTAAGGCGTGGCCCAGTTTGGGTCTTAATCATCTTACTGGATTCTTTTAAAAAGGAGATAAATACAGAAAGACACAGAGAAAAATCCACAGGAACAGAAAGAGTAAGTCACAAGAACTAGGAGCTGAAATCAATAGAATCCGGAAGAGAGGAAACCAGAAGCTGAAGCAACAAAACCCAGAAGAGAAGGGAGAGGCCAGTAGATACCTCCATGTGCTGGTCCTCAAGGATTAAGCATGGCCTGATGATGCCTTGATCTGGACACTTTCATGGCCTCAGAACTGTAAGCTTGCAACCTAATAAGTCCCCATTGTAAAAGCCAACCCATTTCTGCTATATTGCTTTCTGCAGCTTTTAGCAAATTAAAACAACACCATTAGTCATTAGGGAAATGTAAATTAAGACCTCAGTGAAATACCAATACACACCTAGTTGAATAAATAAATTTGAAAATATTTATCATATTAAATATTAGCAAAGATAAGGAAGAACTGGGACTATCACATAATGCTGGTGGGAATATAACACCTAAAATAATATAAAATATTATTATATTTGTATATATTATTGTATATACAAAATATACAAAAATATATAGACAACAAGCCAAGTACAATGAATAATAAGAAATATTTGCTTAATTCAAGAGAAGGAAAAAAAAGAATAAAAATATCAAGAATCAGATTAAAGAAGTAGAAAACAAACAGCAAGATGATAAATCTAATCCTAGCCATATTAGTAATTACATTTAATGTAAAAGGCCTAAACCCTCCAGTTAAAAAAGATCGTCAGAATGGATTAAAATAGGCACACACATACACACACACATGATCCAATTTTATGCTATTTACAAGAAAGAGACATGCATTAAATTTAAAGACACAGGTAGGTTGAAAGTAAAAGAGTGGGAAATGATATAACTTGCAAACATTAACCACTTGAAAGACAGTGTGTCTACTTTGCTTACTTTACAAAGATGTGATTCATAGAGGACTACAAGAGGAAAAGGAGAAACGAAATTAAAGGTGAAAAGAACAAGAAGAAATGAGGGAACCATCTAGAAAACAATAAGAAGAGAGGGAGAGGAGAGAAAAAAAAACAGATAATTTATAAAATCAGAAGGGAGACTAGTGTAGAGAGAGTAGAGAAAGAGTAGAGAGATAGAAAAGAATAATGAAAGAAAAATAAGGAGAAAGTTACTGCTGTAAATTTCATAAGTAATTTCTCTTTGAGCCTCAAGTTTCTGGCTGATCCAACTCCCAACTCCTGACAGTCCCTTCTAATACGAACCACTCCCTAAACTGCTCTTTTTCATTTTTCTATGTGTAACAATTTTTAATGCCCAATTTTATTATTATTTTTTTTATCAGATAAAGGGCCTTTTCTGGGTCAGGGAATGTAGCAAAATGCTTTCAATGTAAAAGTGCCACTACTTCAGGGGTCCAGGGGTCATGAGCTTGATTTGAAATTCAAAGAAACATTATTCTTGCGGGGACCTGTTGGTGCGGGTGTGTTATATTTATTAAATGATATACAGTATAGTGTGGGCTTAGTAAGGGGTCCGTGGTTTTCACCTGACTGGCAAAGGGGTCTGTGAAACAACAAAAGTTTGGAACCCTTGCATTAATTTCTTCAATTATCTAGATTCTCCCTAACCTCTTCTAGGGACTGCTAAGAGCTCCATTCCAGCCCACAAGGCCACTACTCGATCAACTGACGGAGTGGTTGAGCTACAGGGGTTTTAAAACAAACTTCTGAGATGATTTTATATTTGAAAAGACTATGAAACTAGGGCTGCTGACAGTTCGATGCCACAGAAATAGGTGACAGGATTGGAACCAGCTTATCCAAAAACAATACAGTCTTGATATAAAGCCTTAGGTGAGATATTTAAAAATAATGAACATTTCTGGGGAAGGAGAGAAATTGCTTTGAGGTAGTCACAGACCTAGATTGTTGCTCTGGATTAGCCTCAGAATAGAGAAGCACAGAGTTTTAAAGCTATCCTTAGAATGTACTACATAAATTTTGCCTATAGAATGCTGATCAGTAGTCAGTAGTGTCAAAAGGAGTCGGCATTTTCTTATTATGACTGAACCATGGTACAGCTTTCTATTTTCCCCTCACATATATGTAAATATTGCCCAAAGGTGTTAGACTTAGCGTTGGGAAGAGCAAATAGATGTATACGCATGTATTTCCCACATGCTCGGCAGACACTGCTAAAGCAGCAGCATGGCACTCTTCTCTGGTTCCCTCGAATCCTTCTCAAATTATCACCTGGGTTGCACTGCCAATCACTGAGGTCTGGCATGTAATTTCTTTGCTTTTATGTATGTCTTCCACAGAATCTTTTGGCAGTCTAGCTATGCCAATGGATTCTTTCTCAGAATAACGTTATTTTATTTTATTTTTCAGATTAAAATGTTTACATGCATAAAGTAAAATGCCTAGGATTATTTTGATGTGTCGTTATCATGATATTAAAAAATCCAAACCTATAATATAGTAATACATTCACTTCTTTATAAATACATTAAAGACTATGTCTACCAGTAGATTTTTTAGTTAAAAAGCTGGATTTTGACATAGTGATGAGCATAAATAATATATTTGTTACACAATTATAATGTGATATAAAAATATCTGTATTTTCTAATATTGACAAAGTAATATATCCAACTACTATAATTTGTTTCCTTCTCCTGCTCCTTCTTCTTCTCCTCCTCCTTCTCCTCTCCCTTCTCCTCCTCCTTCTGTTTTGTTTCATTTATTTAGAGTCGAAAGAAATGTTAATTTTTAGTAGAGGTTAGTAAAAGTAGGATTAATTTCTGCCCCCATCCATGCTCATAGACCCCAGTTAAGAACCCTGGGAAAGTAGCCTGACCAATGGTCATGAAAGTTTGGAACCTGCTGATTTTCAGCAAAAAGCAATTCATAGGCTAGATCAGGGAGAGCTAAGTGGTTCTTTTCTTTATGGAATAATAAGAATTTCCAATATGGGGAAATGGTTAAAAATCTGAAGATAGATATTAAAGATCAGTATTAAATATTAATAAGATCAAGATTAATATAGCTTTTAGGATTCTATTGTCTGTTGTCTTTCTTAATCTTCTTTCTCTCTCAGCTTTTAAGGAAGGAGACAGGCTTTTTCCTTCCAAGTTGTGATGTTCTTAATAGCAGCCAAAATCTCAATAAGGAATACATTTTGGGATTTGTGGGCACCCAGGACATGACAATAAAAATGACATATATCCTAGTAAACATTGGCTATATAGTTCTATATTTTAAAAAATTATATTCATGGATTTCTGACAAGAAATTGGATGTAGTAAGCCTCATAATGTGAGGCCCTCTCTTTCTGGTAAGCATAAACAGGGACTTTGTACCTCAAATCTGTATCCCATCTGACCCTTTTTAAAAAAAGCAAGAGAGTGGGGGCCCCAGGCCAAAATGCAGAACCTGGGTCAGACCTACTTTGACATCATATTCTCTAGTAAATTGTTATTAAAGCAACATCCTCTAATTGTGAAATTGGAATCTTTACCATACATGATTCAGATGTGAAAATTAATAAGTGGGGATGAAAGAAGGTTGTGAGGTACAATGAGGACATTTGAACAATAAAAAGTTGTGTCACAAGAGATGATATACCTTTAAGAAAAAAAAAAGCTTCCTTTTTTTTTTCTTCCAGAAAGAAGAAATTCAGAAGAGGATATAATCCAATAACCAAACAAGTCTTGTCAAGTTTTAAAAAGCACAATTTAGAAAATTAATGGTTAGAAATTCAGTGGGGCATGTTCATCAGCAGAATGCTAAAACATTTGAAACAGTATCCACTGTTGGAACCAGGCGGGGCCCTATCATTACCAGTCTATAAGGGCATGCTTTCTTAGCTGGATTAATTCTCTTAAAACAAGAAGTATTTGTTTTCCTCTTTTATTTTCTTCCTCCACTAAAGCTGCAGGGATATTAAATGGGAAAGAAAAAGTGGATTAAATTAATTTTCTTTATCTGGGGAAAGTGTTATTAAATATTTATAATAGCCATAATAAGTAGCACATGTGATATGTGGACTATAGCATATGATTATAGTTTTCTAATAGGAGGCTGGCCCTTGAAATGCAAAACGCATACTGTTAATAAATCATTTGGGCAATTCCACCAGAAGTATTGAATTGACTAGAGTTGCACTTATGTAGTGGATTCAGTTATGCACAGCTTTGCCAAGTAGACCACATTTTACCACACCACAGAAGTTTTTCGTGAGCCAGTTCACTCTTTGCCAATCCAGTGAATTCCCAAGAAAGCCCCTTTGTTGACCGCAGCAGCTCCCTAAGCTCACAGGTCCCAGGCTCACCATGGCACACAGGGACCCAGACTCAGTGCAGCAGGTTTTCCTGCATTCAGCACCAGCTCTGGCATCGGGCATAATGGCGGGGGCAGCCTTCTTTGGTCAGTGACTCCAGAAAGGCAGGAAGAGCCTTCACTAGGACACAGGGTGCTCCACCACGGCAGCAGCTTTCTCCACCTGAGGATGTCCAAACCAACCAGTCTGTGTCAAGACAGCCCCCAAACACTGTTTGTTCCAACAGTCAACCTCCAATCTCCCAGAGGGTATTTACTTAATTGTTTCACTTTCTCCAGAGACTCCTGAATTTCCCCTTAATCAGAAAAGAGGTTTTCCCACTCCTGGCTCAATGTTTGCCTCTGTGACACCTACAGTGAACACAGAGCTGGAAGCCCCAGGCCAGAAGCTCTTCCCAGCTGCCTGGCTCTGCTGGCCCCAGTGGCGGAGGTTCCATGCCAACTCTAGGTTATTCATATCGGGGTCAGTCATCTTAGCCTTGAACTTTACCTGAACAGGTAACCTAGGAGTGGAATTCGGTATCATGATCTGCAGCTCCTGGGTGTGACTGACAAGTGGAGAAGAGCAGATGGGCATCTGTATACAAAACCTTTAAAGAGTTTCCTCTTATATTGGGCCTTGTCTTCCGAAACACACTTATAGCCTTGGTTAATGGGACCTGTTGCCTTCACCTGAAGCCCATGATGTGCTTAAGGATCACTTAGCCGAGCAAGATGGCCTCTCTTTACTGAGGCAACCTGACCTTTCACCTTTGAGCTGGGCCAATGTCCCTAGTGCCCAGAGCCACCCTGTTCTGCAGGTTCTGCTGAGTCCATTCAGGTGATGGCTAGGAGCCACCGCCTTGTCCCTGGGCTTGGCAAGGGCCCTCTGAGCGTGTAATGTGATCATCCCAGCAGGCCAGTCCTGAGGAGGAGGCTGCCAGCATACCGTACTCAGGGGTAAACTTCTGACCTCCCGGCTTCTTCCCCCTTCCCCAAAAGTCTTTTGTTTAAAATGCTAGCTGCTCTGTCATAAATTATTCTTTAGTGAACGGGTTTGGCTCCTGTGTGAGTAACTGTGGCTTGAGAAGAAAAAGAGGGGAAAAAAGAGCATCTTAGTTTAGCCAAGACCCAAAGCCTGACCAACGATAAGTAGAAACAGACTGGAGAAGGCAAAATTGAAGGCGAGGAGGAGGAGTTTTCATTCAAATGCTGTTTCAAGCTCCACAGCTCATTATTTGTTGATAATATAAGATTTTTTAAAGTGTACCTGAACATCACTGGGAAAGAACATGTTATTTTGCCAGCAGCTGGCATTGGGTTCACTGGGTTTTCAGACCTGTTGGAGAGATTCACTCGATCCCTGAAGCTTCCTTTCTAAGATGCCACTGAAAGTCCTGAAACAGGCGAAGGACTAGAGCTTCCCATGCAAAGCTTATCCTGAGGTCCACAGGCATCATATCTGCAAAGCAGAACAAGAGAAATCATCCTGCATGTAACTGTACTGCAGGATAGAACACTTAACCAGCACTACTACTTGGCTGTGCCGAGAAAATTAATTAGTTTGTAATTTAGCTGGCATTTCCCAGTGCTGTCACTGGCTGTTTAGGAGGAAAACAAAAGTTTACCCACATGTCCAATCCAGTTCACTGTTTTACTTTTATCTGAATAATTTAACCATCGCTTCTGGTAGTGGAGTCTCTTTTGAACAAAGATGCTTGGTCTTGCCTAAGTTTCTCCCTTGCACTGCTTCTCTCCCTTCAGTGGCCTCTGGTTGTGTGTGGGAGGCCTTCCTGGCCCTTGTGCACGGCAGCTGGTAGAAGCTGCTCTCTCAGGCAATGTCCCTTGGCTCCTGGGTGGTTCCGTAGTCTGCAGCAAGTGATTTAGAATGTCCCCAGGGAGCACCAGCCACCTTCTCCTTGCTGATTTAGCCTCCCTGCAGCTCTCACTGGCTGCAGACCATCAACCTGTTGCCTCAACTTCCCCCTGCCTCTGCAAGGTCACCTAACCTTAGCCCGGTGAGACCCCTGGCAGGCTTTCTCGCTCCCATCTCAGCATCTGGGCCACTTGGGGATTAAGATCAGTCCAGGTACAAAGATCAGAGCCTCTATTTAGCTGACCATGATGCCTTCCCTAGCTGGGTGGAGCCCAGCTCGGGTGGGTGTCTGGCACCTGAGAAGCAGAACCTTCTCAGAGATCAGAGTGGGTAGCCAGGCAAGAGTCACTGGACTCTGTTCCTTCTCATGCCTCCCACCCTCAGGAACAAACCCAGAGAAGGGTAGTCAGGAAACGTGTGGATTGCTGCTCTCTCCCACTTAGGTTTCCCTTTGTTTTCCTTAGGAAAGTGATTAAGGATTTTCCTTAACCTCCTTCTTTGTCTTTACTTTAGCTAAGCCTTAAGCAAGGGTTTCTGGGATATATCTCTATACTGCAGAAGAAGTCTGTTAGCTGAGTCCCCAGGATTGCTCTTGAGATGCTACAAGAGTAGGGCAAAGGAATTTAGGAAAGCCTCTCTTTCTACAAAGGTGGGTTTTTAAAGCTTAAATCCTACCTAAGAAGTAAAATCTCAGCCCTCTTCTTCCATGGGGTAATATTTCTCATAGCTTGACTTCCAGGATGAGAAATGCAATGAAATGTATATTAAAGGAGAAAGTAACAATCCATTGGTTTAATTTTTACTGAAGTATTTCCAATAGTGAAAGCTCATGTGGCCAAGATTGTCACAATGCACAACTCCAGGGGTTGCCATTCACACGTTTTCTGTGCTCTTTAGAATTGTGCTTTGTGGCAGAGCTAGCTGCTCTTGCCAGTAAATGCATAGGTCCATTTGTGGTACAACTAGAGGTGAATGGAGAGGATTCCAGAGGTAGAAAATCCTTTTAGAATGAGGCCTCAATCAAATTCTTTGTCACAACCTTCTCTTTTTAATATTGTTAACTCCTGTGATGGGGGAATAGTCATGAAAAAGGAGAATTTCATTGAAGTTATGCTGCAAGAAGCCACAAATCTCTAGACGAAATCTATCTTGACTATCCTGCTCTTTGATCTTCTTCATCAAGAATGCTCTATATACCACCAGTAACCACGCTTAAAGTTTTGTCTTTCAGCTGGGCCTGTACTTCTAGGATAAGTGCCAGCTACCTCTGTGTTTCTACCCTCTGCTTGGGTAAATAGCCTTTCTGTGCCTTAGGCTTCCAATGGCACTTTTCCATGAAAGCTTCAAAATGAATATAAAAATAAATGACATGTGAAGTGTGGATGTAGCTCAAGTTGTTGAGTGCCTGTTTCCCCTGTATGAGGTCATGGGTTCGATTCCCAGCACCTCCTAAAAACAAAACAAACAAATGAAAAAACTCATTCAAGAGCAGATGTAGATCAGCGGTTGAGCACCTGCTTCCCATGTTCAAGGTCCTGGGTTCAATCTCTGGTACCTCGTAAAATAAATAAATAAATAAATAAATAATAACATATAATCATCTGCACACACACTTTTTTTTGTCATAAAAAAAAATAGCATCATAGCACATAAGCGTCTCTGAATCTTGATTTCCTTTCTAAATAATACATTGGGGAAACTCCTCTAAAACAATTGGCATATATCTAATGCATTCTTTTTAATACTCTGAAATACCTTTTATGAATATAGTGACATTTATTCAGGAATTCCTCTTTTGATAAGCATTCACTTTATTTCAAATTTTTGCTTCTAAAATAATTCTGCATTAAAACTCTTTGTAAACACAGCTGTTTACATAGTAGTGCTATTATTTTTATGGATTAAATACATAGGAGTGGAACTGCAAGGATAAGGGTATATATATTTTCAATTTAGAAGCTATTGCCTAATTGCTTTCCAAAAAAGTCTGTAACAACTCAAATTTCAATTTCACATGTAATATAGTACATTTTTTATGAATCCTTCCAAAAAATAGGTATTGTAACTTTATTTTTGAGAATTCGATGGATATAAATGACCTCCATGTTGCTTCAACAGCGTTGTATGCTTTCTTATTTATATTCTGCATTCAATTGACTATAGCTTATGCTGTTAATTTATAAGTGCTATTTGTAAAATAAATATATTAACCATTTATCTGCCTTATGTGTTATATTTTCCCAATGTGCTCCCTTTTCAAAACTATTAATTTTTAAAATATTTCAATATATTTATACATTATTTTCTTGTGTTTGGGTTCCCAGAATTGGTAAAACAGTCTCCCTTGCCTATAAGCTGTATATATAGCATTTTTGAAAGATTTTGTTTTAATTTTTACTCATAAACCTTTAATCCATCTGGAATTTATTTTTGCATTTGGTGTGAATTAAGGGTCCAACTTTATTTTCTTCCAGATGGATAGCCAGTTGTTCCAGCTCCATTTATGAAATAAACCCCTTCTTCCCACTGATTGAAATATGGCCTTTGACATATATTAATCTCCAATTTATGCTGGGATTCTTTCTCTTCACTCTTTTATCTTATTAGCTTATTTGTCTATTCCTATGCCAAGACCATAGTCTTTTGTTTGCAGTAGTCTTATAGAATGTTTTCATTTCTGGTTGGGCAAGTCATACCTTCAATATTCTCAGTGACTAGAAAGAAATGTGCAGAATACCCACCAGGTTGTTTATAGCTTATGAGTGGCAGGGGAAGGAGGTATTGGAGAGGTCATGCTGGTAAAGATGGAAGGGGCAGAGAGATGGCAAGGGAAACAAAAAGACTGCAGGATAAAAGCTGTTCATTATATGTAAAATAATACGTAAGATGAAATTTCCACTAACCTCCTTTCTCTCCTCCCATTCCATGAGGGTGATGGTGTGATTGTTGGCAGTAAGATATATCATGGCCATCATGGTCATTTCCAAATGAGTCATGATACCATCCAACTGCTGGAGTTGGTAAGGCCCATGAGAAAGTGGTTGAGATCACTGGCCTATTAGCCTTGAAGTGAGATGGAACTCTGGATTAGGAGATGAATGTAATTGGTAAATATGGCCCTCTGAAAGGGGAGCTTTCTTTTTCTCCAAAATGATTAACCATATTAAATCATTAACAGTATAGCTGGACATAGTTTTGGAAAGTAAAATATCCAATGGACACAACTCATTGAGCATTTGTATTGCACTCTTTATTAAAATAGTTAAGTGCACAAGGAGAAAATTGCTCCAGGGAAAGGCCTGGAATTTTCCCTTGAGTGAAAGGATCCTTTCTGCTTCAAGAGTTTCTATTTACACCAGCTCTCTCCCAAGGGTCTCTCCATATGCTCATTCTTTCTCAAGGCCTCAGCATGCTACGTTAAGAGTACAGATTTACATAATTGGATATTCCTGTTTGGAGTAGATGTATTTTAACTCACTTTGGGAAGCGTGCAGTGAAAAAACCCTGCATTGTAGACATATGCTTTTGGAAGCCTCATTGTTTACTTTTGCTTTCAAATTCTCTCTTTTTTCTTCCTATTAATGATGCATCTTGTTCTTTATTTTTTCCTTGTTTAGTTAACTTGACTATATTCTGTAGGAATCCATTATAGTCTTACCTTTTATCCTGTTGCTAATGAGAATGTACAAATTAGAATTCTCATTTAATGTATAGAATTTGTGATAAATAAATGGCTTGGGAAAATTTAATGAAGTTATATCAGTGAAACAATTAACCATCATTTTGTATGTGAAGCTTAATTGGGGAAACTGGGGGTGACTTAGAGAAATAAGATGATGTAGAAAAATCTGAATGCCCACTTTTTCCTTTCCTCTTTTACACCATCTATTAAAATGGGGTATTTAAATCTTCCTACTAGGGTGGTTTATGTATAGTTCTGCTTGAACTAAAGTGGCTATCATAGATTATATTTCTTCATAATGATTTTTTTCAGTGTTTAAATTAGAATCCTCAGAAAGATTCACATGGGTTGTAGCTCAGGATTGGGAATGTGAAAAAAAATGTGTCAAGAATGATCTATGGGATGAAGGGTTCAAATAATGTATTTAGGTTTTAAGTAGAGCGGCTTCTTCCCTCTGAAACTACATCAAAAGATGTATTTCGATCTCCCTTGTCCAGCTCTTTTGAGTTTTTATACAAAGCTCTCTTAATTGGCTGTCAATGAGTAACACCTAGTCCTTTTCCGCCCATAAAATGTGGAAGAAAAAAAAAGAAAGGCATAAACTAAACCATATAATATTGTTGGAAATTGTCTTATAGACATAGCCATAGATTCCACATCTGTAGACTTGATACTAAAAGAAAAGATCTCCTCCCCTTCCTCTCACCATTTTTCTAAAGCTGGTCTCAATTCAAGATAAAAAGAACTTTGGAAAATTTAAGATTATTTTAATATCAAAGGGAGCCAATTTCATCAAAATTATAGGCTTATGTTTTCTTCTTTTAAAATTAAACAAGCTTAAAAAGCCAACCCCCAAGTTTTAGCAACAGAAGCCCAGAAAGGGTACGAACAATGTTTATGTAACCAGAGGTGTTAATTATTGAATGCTGTGTTGATCTGGACTTACTAGCATTTTAATTCAAAAGTAATATTATTATAAATTAAAAGAAAAAGGTTTTTCTAAAAATCCTTAAAAATAAAAAATAAAAATAAAAGGCAACCTTAGAATTTGGTTTGGGTCAAAGAAGAAATTACAAGAGAAATCAAGACAAATGAAAATGAGAACACAAGACATCAAAACTTATGGAATATGGCAAAAACAGTGCTGAGAGGGAAATTTATTGCCCTCAATGCTTATATTAAAAAAGAAGAAAGAGCTAAAATCAAAGCCCTAACTGCACATGTGGAGGAATTAGAAAAAGAACAGCAAATGAATCCCAAAGCAAGGAGAAGGGAAGAAATAATAAAGATTAGAGCAGAAATAAATGAAATGGAGAATAAAAAAATCAATAGAGAAAATCAGCAGAACTAAAAGTTGGTTCATCAAGATGATCAACAAAATCAATAAACCCTTAGCTAGATTAACAAAGAAAAAGAGAAAGAAGATGCAAATAAATATAAAATCAGAAATGAGAGGGGTGACATTACCACTGACCCAGCAGAAATAAGGGAGATCATAAAAGGATGCTATGAACAACTGTACACCAACAAACTAGACAACGTTGATGAAATAGACAAATTTCTGGAATCACATGAACAAACCACACGGACCCTGGAAGAAACAGAAGACCTCAACAAACCAATCACAAGTAAAGAAATTAAAACAGTCACCAAAAACCTCCTCAAAATGAAAAGTCCAGGACCAAATGGACTCAACATTTCTAAGATGAGTATGACATAGTAGAGAGAAAGGTTTGTATGAAAAGATCATATTTCTGAAACTATTATTCAATGTTTTCTCTCCAAATATTTTCCATTTCTTCCTCTATCTTTCAATTTGATAATTGACCTGGATTCATTGTTTCTCAGAGACTTGTGGGTTTAGCATTCCAGAGAAGGTTGGAAGCTAAAAGTTGAGTGGAGTTGACATTATTATCTAGCCAAGTAAATGTTTGTTGATATTGATGTAACATTTTTGCAAGCTAAAATTATTGTAACTTTGTATTGTGATTTAGAATTTAGGGAGTAACAAATTGTCTGTTCATAAACTGGAGCAGACCTTCAAATTGATTTTTGAGAAAAATCTTGGACCTGAAAAGATGGTCCTTTGACTCACTTCCATTTTACAATGGGGAGTACTATATTCTTGTTGGGCTTTCCAGCTCTCAGAAAAGACTAACAGTGCTAAGCTGAAAATGAAAGAATATAGATCTTTCTTACAGCCTCTTTGAAGAACAATTTGAAAAATTATGCCAATTTTTGAAATATGCACAGAGCAATTTCACATTGAAGAACAGAGAAGATATTCTTTGCAAATCCTGACAAATTTACTCAAGGGTGTTATTAAAATATTGTGTGTAAGAACAAGAAACTGAAAACAATCTAAATAATTTTGTAGTACATTTCATTTTTCTTTTAAAGTTCATACTATATAAATGGGAATCCCTATATTTTTTAATGTAACATTTATGTAATCTAAGTATCTTTTTAAAAATAAATAAATATATATATATATATATATATTTAAAAAATGAGTCATCTGGCTCCATCAACATGAGAGAATGAGCTTCTGAGGCTCTCTACCTACTGCAACCAGAGAAAATGCAGAATATAACTTATATTTTACAATAATTGACAATACATTTGGGGGAAAGTCTCTAAGAGCCAAAAACAGAAAAAAAATTCAAGTCAAAGTATTAAGTCTATGAGATGATGACATGATCATGCCAGGGGAATTTTAGATCAAGATAGAGAGCCAAATATTTGGGAGTTACAATTAAAAACAAATGTAGAGACAGGAGTTGTGTACTTGGAACCATGTGCATCCTATGGAGGTCACCTGACAGATTAATTTTATGAAAGGCGTAGGGAGAAATTTAATGCAGATTTAGCAATAATTTCTAGGGAACAGGGAGTATAAACCCTAACAACTGAAAGTATTAGCACTGTAAATAAGGTTTTTAAAGATCACTTTTAAAAGTTAGAACAGGATTTTGGGAAAGTGATGGAAGTGGTGTAATTTTTTAATCTCCCTGAATCTCTCTATAAAATGCAAACAAGCAAGTAAGATAGTTGCTTTGGAGAAAAAAGGGACAATATCTATGATAAAAGTAATAGACAAAATATTCCCCAAACCACAAATTAGAAGAGGAAAGTACAAATCATGACATTGTATAATCTGTGAATGGGCAAGCAGAAAGAAGCAAAAACCAGGAGCACTCCAAAATAGTCAGCAGGCACTCACTGGAAAGCACTAGAGGTCTATTTAAGGACAGCAGCTAAAATTTGAAAAGGTTTTTGCACTCACAAATTTGCAGATGAGTGCAAAGTGCATGGTAAGATCTGAAGGGACCAAAGCAATCCTATGAGCACTCAAAATTCAAAACAAACTTATGAGAAACTGATAGCAATATAATATTACTGGCAGAAGCGTGACAGTGGGAGCAGGAAGAGAAGGTTCCTATAAAAGGGAGGGAAAAGGGACAAAGCCCGGAGACTGTCAGAAAGTAAAAGCCATATCTTTTAACACTTCATTAAAACTCCATGGGAGGGTTCTAGATTAGTGAAGCGAGAAAAGCTATTAGGACCTGTCCCTTCCACCTATAAATTAAGGAAAACTAAGTTCAATTCCATATGAAGTTATTATAAGAAAAAAAAAAAAGAAAAAGAGAAAGAGAATAAGAAGAAGAATGTCCCCACACACAATTGAATCCAGAAAGATATGCTCATAAAACAAATAAAAACTATAACTTAATAACCTGATATTTCAAAATGAGCCACAAATAAAGAAAATGATGGGTTATATGAATGAATGGAAAAAATAGAACAATACAACTCAGAAATTAGTGATGGAAATGAAGAAAGAATCAGTAACAAAAAAATTACTTGAGAATTGAAGTAAACTTGAATGAATACAGCATAAACACATACAACAAATAACACATGAAGATAAATAGAAAGCAAAAGAAAAAAAGAAATTCAGAAAGAGATAAAATAATTCAAGAAAAGGTGAATGATAAAGAAAATAGGCAAATAAGGTCCAAAATGTGTATAATAGGAATCCCTGAATAAGAATAAATACTAAAAACATTAATTCAATAAAATATTTTTGAAATTTAAAAAAGAACAAAATTGCATATTAAAGGAGTACACCATGTATCTGTGAATCATGGTATAGAATTTTGTCATCTAAATTATGCACAGATAGAAAGTCATATTCTAGTAAAATTATTCAACTTTAAAGAAAAATAAAAATAAATTAGAAAGCAAGCAAAAAGACCAAGAGCTATATAAAGAAAAGAAAATTTGATGTTATCAGACTTTTTGTCAGCAATGCCTTATAAAGAAGACAATGGAATAGCATATTGAAGATATTCAAGAAAAGAAACTGTGAGCCAAGAACTTTATATCTGTGAACAAAAATGACTTTCTGGTATAAAAATGGCACACAGACAGTTATAAATATGCAATAATTCAGGGAATATTTTTTCTAAGGAATTTATTAGTTAATGAGCTTTAGGCAACAATAAACAATGTAGGATAATTGACAGAAGTACTAGTGATGAGTACTAAATATGCATTTACATGTAGAACTAAGATCAAATGGTAATAAAAGAGAAAGTATAGTATGTAATGATTATATACTCTGAAAATATTCACTTAATACAACTATCAAATTATTAAGGAGAATAGGACAAGCATATGAAAAGTATAAAATCTTATTTATTATTTTATAGTTACTATTTGATAGTAAATTAGTAGTATTTGAAATCAGAAGCTGGGGGAGTTGCAGGATGAGAAGAAGTTACTAGCAAAATTTAATATTGTTCATAGTAGGTGCCAAATAGAAAATAATGAAAAAAGGCGGGGTGATAATAGTTTTATATAACATAAAACAACATAGTGGAGGCCAAAATATCAATCACTGAAAAAAAAAGTGGGGTTAATTTACTTACTGAAGTTTTTCCCAATTGGCTAACCAAGAAAAATCCAACACTGTATTTTATGTAAGTCACAGCCAAAACAAAGAGATTGAGAGATTTTAAAAAGGTGAAAATAAAATAATTGTCAAAGATATATTAGGCAAATACAAATAGAAAGAAAGCACTGGTCAAAATATTTTGATATCTTACAAAGTAAAAATTAAACTCATAATAATAGTAAAAGATAATTTGTAAATCAAAACACTAAAATTCACAATGAAGATATAAGTTATTCATATTTATACACTTAACACAGAAGCATCTATGAAACTATAGGAAATTTAATAAGAAGTAGAAAGAAGTAAAATAATAGAAAAATTTAATACTTTTTCACTGCAAAATAGAAGAACTAGACTGAAAATAAGTAATCATATAGAACAAGGTCAGCATTATTTTCTGTAAGGGCCAAATAGTAAATATTTGAGGCTCTGTGTGCCCTGCTATCCCTACTGCAGCTGCTCTATTCTGATGTTGTAGTGTAAAAGCAGCTATAGACAATACGTAAATGAACAGTCATGGCCATTTCCAATAAAACTTACTTATAAAATCGGGCAGCCTGACTTGCAAACTGTAATTTGCTCCCCTGATATAAAAAAAACTTAAGTAACATTATCAAATAGATTATATAATTATGCAAATGATCATTTCCATATATGTAGAAAAGGCAAATGACAAAATCCAACAACTACTGATATTCAAAATACTCAACAAAATGGAATTCATGGATACTTCCTTAAGATGATAGAATACATCTATACTGTGACCCAACCTTATGACCCAGGAATAGCACTCTAAAATAATTCTTGCACAGAGGCCTAAAACTGTGTATTATAGTATTGTTTAAAATAGCTAACAACTGGAAATAAGCTAAGTAATCATAAAGGGGAATGGCAATGCATTCATTCAATAGATTACTTTACAGTAGTTAATATTAATTAAGTAGCACCAAATAGACTGGTTTTTCTCTCAATACTGCTAACATCTATTTGTGTGACCTTGGTCAATTTATGTAATTTCTTTCAGCTTTTGGTCTTCCTATCTGTAAAATGGCCATAACAATATCTGCCTTGCAGTGTTGCAGTGAGAATTAGATTTAAATGTTTGCATAATTGTGAAACATGGCAAGCACTCAAATGATGAGTATCTCAGAAGTGCACTAATGCTACCAAGTTTACTTAAGTAGGTTATAGCAAATGGAATAAATAGAACTTTAATAATAAGACAAAAGTTGCCAGATACTTTTCAGTATGCTACCTTAGCTAAGGTCCACATCTCTCATTGCTAGAATTATTACAACAACTTCCTATCTGATCTTCCTGATTTCAGCCTGTTTCTTCTTACCCGGGGCTTTTCAAACCATGGATTACATATCATTGGGGGGTTGTGAAATCAATTTAGTAGGCCAAGAGTGCATTTTTATAAAATGAAATAGAATAAAATACATGAGAGTGCATCACATGTAGTATAACTAAATTTCGTTTTGTGAAACTACTTTTTAGTTTAATTTCTGTGCATAAGTTTGTGCTGGATTTTGATGCAAGAGCATTTACTATGGGTTACCATGGGTAACAAAATTTGTTAGTCTCTGCATATGGTTCATTCTCCATAAGTCAGTTGCAGAGATCTACTGTGATGCAACTCTAGTTAGGTCACTTTTTGATTTATGTTTTAATCACTTTTGATAGCTTTCATGATAAAGTTCAACTTCCTTAGCACACAAGACCCTTCATTAAGCTGGTTTCCAGCCTTGTGTCCTCCCTGCTGGTCCAAATTACCCTAGTTGGCCTCATAGTGATCTGTTGTAACTCACTGGACAAGTTATACTGTTGGCTTCCATGCCTTTAATCATGCAGTCCCCCTCATAGGTTGCCATTTTTTCTCCTCTTTTGACTAATTTTTTGTTCATGCTCTAAAATTCAACTTATATCACCCCTTCCAGGAAGTCTTCCTTGACTTCCTGTATCTCCTGGGTTTCACAAGTGCCATATCATTAACTTAATAATGATATATGTTGCTAAGACATTTTTAATTCATTAGCCTCTCTAATATTAGCCTGTCACAGGGACTGTGTTTTATTTAACTGGGTATTCTCAACTAACAGCAGAGAACTTGGCATCTATTGATCAGTGCCTCAATATAAGTTTGTTGATTGCCTGATAGTGCCTACTTTAATGGAAAATGAGAGACCCTGGTATACAAGATGAAAATCTTGGGAATAAATTTGAATTATTTTTTATGTTCAAGATGTGTCTTATAATTGATACCCAGTTTATTATTTTTTTATTGTAAGGCAGTTAAAAGGGACAACTCTTTTGAAGCACTGATAGAAAAGCAGATATAAATGTGGTTTTCCTTTGATATAGCTTAGTTATTTGCCTATTAATTTTAACTAGAAGACTATAGTTATGAAACCAATGCTTTAGTGCCTTTGAGATATATATAAAAGAAAGGCAGTTTGCTAATGTCTGAAAGCAACTAGTTAAATAAGGTTCATCTGGGGAGCTGCTTTTGTGGCTACCCTCAATAGATATAATCTTTGCACTATAGGGTAATAAGTCTTTTGAGCTATGAGATATATAAAACCATTAGTTGTTAAAGCAGAAGCAACATGTCGTGGGTAATGAAGATTTCTTTATGCAGCATACGGATCTGACATAAATAAAATATATCATTATGCTTCAAAGTTGAATTTTCCAGGTTAGAGGTCATATTTATTTCACAGTTTTCCTCTTATCTCCTGCCTTGTGATTTCGATTTTTTTTAAAAAAATGATTAACAGCATTGTGGGAATAGGGATATAGCAAGAAGAGGAGAAAATCAAAATGTGAATGAAGTTCCTAATACAAAAATGACAGTTACATACCATTCCACACTCACTATGTGTCAGGCACTATTATAAGTGCTGTTACGTACATTATCTCATTAAACCTCAAACCAACCCCACAGGCCTTCATTGGGAGAATTTAATTTTGGCAAGGTAAAGCTGTCATCGTCACATAATTAGAGCTGGTTGCTCATTCTTTATATTGAACAATGGCAAAAGTATTGTGGGAAAGACAGTGGGAATGAGTGCCCAAATCAAGAATTTGGTGTAATCTTTGTAGTTGATTTCTCAAAAAGAAATTGTCTTCCTTTCCATGGGTAATAGAGAATATTCTGGACAGCTTATGTTATACTGTACTTCACAGAGTTTATCCTTGTCTGGTGCATTTTGCTGTACCATTGAGAAATTAATAAATATCAAGAAATTAATTTCATTCATTCACTTGTGTTAGAATCTAGAGCATAAACAAAAATAGGAAAAATTAGAATCAGAGTCAATTAGGGAGTTAGACTTGTAAATAAAATTACATCATTGTGTTCAGAGATATAATTGACATGAACGTGCAACAATAAGAGATAAACAGAATGACCACTGAGTCACTTAATTCTTTCTGGAGAAATCAGAGAAGACTTTCTGTAAGGGGTGACATTTGACCTGAGTATTGAAGGATGAGCAAAAGATTGCCAGTTGAATTCTTAAAGGCATGCCAAAAATATTGAACCTATGACAACCATAATCCTGAAAAGCTACTGTAAGAGACAAACATCTAGAAAGCTGAGAAGAGTAATGGTTAAATAACCAGAGTGAGAAAACTTCACTTTCCTGGACATTTCCCATTACCTAGTCTTTAAGATCTGTTGAGTTGTCACATAAGAAATGAACTTGCTTTATGAATATTTGATGGAAGTTTAATGGTGGGGAATGAAGGAAGTCTGGAAAATGAAAAAGTTTTGACAACTATTGTTCTGAAGTACTCTATGCCTCATCATTTTCATTGTTTCACAGATTCTGTTTCTTTCTATGTTGAATGAGGCATAGTCATAACAATTCCATTACTTTGTAGCATCTACTGTTCATTCTTAGATAAAGTGATAAAGATTCTCCTCATTCTGTCCTGCACTCCCGCCTCAACTGCTTTTGAATTATTGACAACAGCATTAATCAGAAAACCAAAGTGATATCATTAATTACCCTTGAAACTTCTTGGAAGTACTTATTTGAAGGAAATCCCTAGAGCAGGGGTTCTTAACAAGAGATCTGTGAACTTGAATTGAAATTCAAAAAAACATTTTTGTGGGGATGTGTTGGTGCGGGTGTGATGTATTTATTAAATAATACACAGTATAGTGTGGACTTAGTAAGGGGTCCATGGTATTCACTTGACTGGCAAAGGGGTCCATGGAACAAAATGGTTAAGAACCCCTGCCCTAAAGGATCTTTCCATTATTGCTTTTGCACATAGGAACTAATGGGAAGGAGTGAAATCAAGAATAGAATGGGTTTTCTTTTTCCAATTCACTTGGCACAAGTGCTGCAGAAACCACAGATGGAAGCCCACAGATGGAAGCCTGATGATCATACAGCTGTTTCTTTGTTGGTTTGAAAACCAACTGTGGGTGGGAGCAATGAAGGAAGAGACAATATTAGAATGCAATGGCATTTTAATTATACCTATCATAATTCTAATATTCTGTTCCGTGGTAAATTGTTTGGGGAGTTGTCTTGAAATTAGTATCCAATCCTGCAAACTTGAATCAATTAAAGTAGTGCTGTTTGGAAATATACAGAGAAGCAAGTTTGCAAAATATTTTCCAGCAATCTCTGACTGCTCTTGGACTGGAGAGGAAAGGGAAGGGAGAAGGCTAGGAGAATAAGTGTCCATTTCTGTTCACTAAGAATGTCAATTGGAGAATATCCTTACCTCCTTGAACTATTTGAACTGTCTCTGTTCAGAGACCAGACTTGCTGGGCATGAATCCAACTTACCTGAAAGTGGTAATATGACTGTAAGCTAGTGCTGCCATCCGTGTTTTCCAGTAATAGAAACTTGAGAGCCAATTAAGTAGACTACTTATTTAGAGTCATACTGAATTTCATTTCATAAGTATTTGTAAGCCTGCTATGTTCCAGGCATGGGGTTGAATGAAAGAGAGATTGCCCTTGCCCTCCTGGAGCTTATTGTCAGGTAGAGAAAACAGGTATCAAAATAATGAATTAAGTATAGAGTGATACACATAATAAATGCAAAGTACAGAGTGATACAAGAGCGTATAAGGGTGGGATCAGAAATAGTTTAGGGGATCAGGAAAGGCTGTTATGGGCAACTTAAGGCTTGGATTATGAAGACTTATGTAGGTTGAGAGGGAGGAAAAGGAGTTCTAGTAGAGGGAACAGGATGTGTGAAGGTTCATTGGCTGGAAGGAGTGTGACGTGTTCGAGGAACTGAGAGAAGACCAGTGTGACTAAAGCAGAGAGCTAGGACATAAGGTTAGGGACTGAAAAGGATCCTGTAAACTATAATGATGGTATTTCACTTTAAGAGCAATGGGAAACTAAAGATTTAGTTTGGGTATGTGGTGGTGTCATTTGCTGAGATGAGGACCCAAGACAAGGACCAAGCTTGGTGAGTAGGTGTGGGGTAGGAAAATTTTGAACTTGGGTTGAACTTGGGATACCCCTTTAAGTGGCAAAATAAAGCAATGGAAGAGTAGAGATACTGAGGTGAAATGGGCCTGAACTTGGAATCTCCATTTGCCACTTGTAGCATGAAACCTTATAGCCTTGACACTGGGGACAAATTTTAAATTTTCTTTATGCATCAATTTTCCCCATGTTTAAATTGGGGAAAAAATAATAATGCCTCCACCAAGATGTGAAAATCAAGTGAGAATACTCATCAAACTAACACTAGATACTTGGGGGAGGACTCAAGATGAGGTGGCCTAGGGCAGGTATTGTAGGGAGGCTGAGATGACTCTTCATCATTTTATATGGTTTAAATTTTTATAAGAATGTGTGTGTTATTACATGTACACTTAGAAACAAATATGAAAGCATAAAATATGAAAATAATATAAAAGATTAAGTTTTTAAAATCTGTGTACAACAGAGCATAATACTTGGTGAACAGTCAATAAATGTCAGCTCTTAGTTCTGGAGCTCAGAAAAAGGTCTGGTCTAGAGGTGTTCATTTAAAAGAAAAAAAATAAAAAGCCATGGGAACTGTTGAAAATCATCTGGAGAGAGAATGGTAGGCAAAAGAGGGCCAAGAGTTAAACTTTGAGTAATTCCAATTGTTAAAAAAACAAAACAAAACAAATAAAAGAGAATGAGTCAGCAAAGAATCCTTAGAAGGGGTAGCCAGCAAGGGGGAGAAAACTGTTCAGGTGGGCACGATTAGTTTACATTAGGAAAAAGAGGTAAAAGTTATTGCACGTTGTTGCAAGGCCTAATAAGCAGAAAACTGCAACGTATTCCTTGGTTAGACTAAACTGGAATCTTGAGGAAGCTCTTTGGCTAATCAGGCTACATGCTCGGGGCTCATTTGTCTGGTGCTTTATCCTTAAATCAGAGCTTGGCTTTGGTTCTGGAAACGGGGGCAGTCAGTTGGTAATATGGAAGTTGAACCCAGATTTCTTATGCGATTCTCAGTCTATAGGGAGATGCTTCTTAAAACAGAGTCAATTTATACAAAATAAATGATATTACTAATGTCAGAGATGAAAACAGAGAAGTACAAGAAAGTTTAATTTCATTCTGTTCACTCACATTTCTTTCTGTACTGGTCAATTTATAAGCCTTACTTTTTTTCCACAAAAATTATTTTATTTTCTTCACACCAACCACCCTCTTGCCAATTTTCTTTCTTAAAAAAAAACTGATAGTTTCCCCCTTATATATGGAAAAATGATGGTTGTCTGAGCCTCATAAAAAAGAGATGCCTTTTTAATAGTATTTCAATAAAAAGCTACAAGAAAAACCATCACATTTCAGATAACTGGGAAACTTCCAAAGGGAGAAACAATTTGTATCTGGTTTTCATTTACATGGTATTTTGTTAAGGCTCCCAAAAATGTTAGTTTTTAATTGGGAAGTAAAATAATTAATCCTAATCGCACCATGGAGAGACCGGGGAATGAAAGTAAATGGGTCACGATGAATTTGTAGTTTAGGATGACATTCCAAAGGGCAAGAGTCAGAGTTCCAAATTATGCTTAGGTTCTGAGCCAATATGGTGGAGGTGGTGAGAGAGAAGATGCTTTAAATAGTGTCTCTCTCGTCAGCTTAGTGCGCTTGGGGTCAGCTCAGGGCACTCAAGGTGCCCAGAGCAGAGGTTAAAGCCCCAATTTTGAACCCCAGGTAAGTAATCCATCACTTTTCTTGTCTGAGAATTGGACATCCTAGTCCTGCCATCTTCACAGGACTTTTAAGAGGATTGGATACATTGGTGAAGTTAAAGCTGTCAACACACAGGAAACTCTCAGATATAGCAGCCAATTTTCTCAAACAAGAGAATTCCCTTGGTAAAATGTTAATCTGTTCATTTCATCTGTCCCAAATTCATTTAGGAAACTCCTTTCTCTCCGCCCTGATAGCCTTCTCTCAAACTCCAATATTGGCTTTACAGATGTAGCAGGTATGGCTCTCAGTCCACAAAGTCAGTTGTGCGAAAGAAACTTTTATTTTTCTCAAACTCAACAAGATTTTTATTGGAGGCCTTAGTCTTCTGGGGTGAGTAGAAACTTAATCGCCATCAGTTTGGAGACCTCTCTTCCTTCTCCCTCTCCACGCAACGCTCCCTGGGGTTAACTGTAAATGTGGGGAGCAAATTCCAAGGTGTTTAAAGGGGGGACTTTTGTCCTTCAATTCATGTTGTCCATGCTGTGGCCTGGTCCTGATCATCTGTCCTTACCAGTCCCACCGGGAGGTATGGTTCCGACCTGTGCAGTCCCATCACGTCTGGTGGTGTCTCCACTAATTCCATGTGTGCCAGGGCGTGAACTCCTTCCCTAGGTTAGGAAAGTCATGCTTTCTTTCTCAGCTTCTCCCAGTCACTTGGTCTCTACCCAAGACACTGATTTCTCTCATGATCTATGGCTTGTGAGATATAAAATCCAAGGACTTCAGGTCATTTCTACTCTCCCACCTGTCACATTCCTCAGTGGCAGCAATGAATGCAAAGCCAATCACTTATCTCACCAGGGAAAAGAGAAGGGGTTACCAGTGAAGGAAAAGAAGGAAAGCCAACACTCAAAAGTATTGTCTTATCCCTCGTTTACAGATGTATTATGGAATTAAATACTTTCAACCATGGGGCACACTGAGATGATATGTAGTAATTGAAATGTCATGCAGAAGTTATTACATATGAGCAACTCAGCAGAAAGACATTTTAAAAGTTCAAGTTTTGTTTTTCTTAGAATGGACCATGACTGTGTTTACTAACTTAATGAATTTTAAAATGTCCCATGAGTGTTACAAGAGGGTCATTATACAGCCTAGTAAGAGGAATCGAATTCAGAATCAACATGCATATCAAACAGGCAGACAAGGTCTGAAATGTCATGCATTTAGAAAAATATTAATTTCTGAATTATTATGGTTTAGAAAAATAAGATTGATTTGATTTCTCTGGTGTTTGTCCATTGACTGAGGGCCCAACTCCATGTTTTTGTAACATTAAAATAATTTTTCTTTCCTTGTTCTGGTCCCAATCAATGTGCAGAATTTTAACATGAAAGCAAAATGTTTGCCTTCACCCTCCATGGTCCACTCTCATAAATATGGCTTTCCAGTTGCCCTTGGTTCTGTTCTGCATTAACAGTAACTGAAAGGAAAATAATTCAAAATTTGGTTTTCAGGGGGCACAAAGGGTTGGAAAGCATTATTTACCTAGGAGTCAGAGGCAGACCGTGGTGGCCATCTGGTGCACCATGTTTTTGGGTAATTAACATGCATCCACACTTCTATTTTGTTTCCTTTTTGAAGTGAATCTGAAAATGTGTGGTAACAGATTGCCTGTAACACAAAAGAGCCAATGTTAAAAAATAATTATACTCATCCTCTTTCAAAAAACAATGAAATAAAAAAATCCAAAAGACAAACTTTGTTTTGCCACCAAAGATACTCGGTCCCAGACGGAATTGCTTGTTCTCTTTAGTCACCACATTTGGTGAGCGATGTTTCAGGCTCAATATTCCCTCTTTCTTTCCATCAGGCTTGTCAACCAGAGCCTTCAGGGGAACATTTACATGATCAAATGCTCATGGCCACAGCAGTGTAGCCCCTTTATGGAGTGGGTTTTGAATCTGGAATTAGTTCTCACTAGTTAACAGCTTGAGTTTGTTTTTCCAAATGAATTTATCGTAACTATAAATTAAAGCGAGTCAGCCTATTGGATGGAGATTTTGTGTGTCTACATGTTGGCAGTATATATTTGGTTAATCTATAGGGAGAAGAAATTATTCTTCCTGGCAAAGAGCCTAACAGGAGAAATAAACAAATAAGTCACATATACAAGTCTAAACAATTTCTTGCCAGCAGATTTTACTTTAAAAAATGTCAGCACAATTCCTTCATGCACAAAATACCTCAAAGTATTTTAAGTAAACCTGAACAGAAAGGTGAGAAAACTCAGGTTGACATAGAGAACTTAAGTGAAAATACTTATTATATAAATTAAAAACTTGCAGCAGAAAAAGTGATTAAGGGGCAAGAATGGGAAATAAACAAAATTTCACTGTAGAACATTAATCTCATAGCGTGTGCCTATAAAACCCAACTGCTGATTTTAGCACAAATTAATATTTCACAGTTGCATATTAAAATGTAGAAAGGTTAGGTTTATTTTGGATGAACAGAAATTATTTTATATTTTAAGAGCAATTCCTATTTTGGATTTTATGTATAGCTATATACATTAGAAAAGAAATAGTCTAAAGGCATAATAATAGTCCCCTTTTACAGAAGAGAAAACCCAGGTTCAGAGACATTAAATGACTTGTCTATGTTGTCCATAGTTTGGCCTTTATTAAACTTAAATGGAACCTAGCTTCATTCAGTCCCTCCCTCTCTTTCTTGCCCCTTGAGCTATTTTACACTTACTATGATTCAGCCATTGAGATAGGTGCTTGGGGTACAAAGATGCGTAAGACAAAAAGACCAAAACAGCTACCCGAAAGGTGTTTATAGTTCACCTGGGAAGAGAGACAAAATGATCTGAGTGGTACCACGTGTGAGCAGAGGGAGCTCTGGGAGCAGAGAAGAGTGACTGTGAGTGTGTGTGTATGGGGTATGTGTTTGCATATGGTGAGCTGGTAGCTAGAGAGTCTAGTTATGGAGTCTACACAGAAGTAGGGGCACTTGAGACAATGTAACATGCACTTGGGATTTAAGATCAATCAGCTCTGGATTTGAATCTTGCTTTGCCCTTGTAAGTTTTATGTGAACTTGGGCAAGTTATTTCATATAAGCTGTAATTTTCTCATCTCCAAAATGGAAACATGAATAATATCTACCTCATAAGTTTGTTGCAAAAGTTAAGTGTGATGAACCTTTAGCTTGGACCTCAAGACCTCTTATCATCATGATTGTCCCAGGAAACTGTGAGCTCTACAATTTTGTCTTATAGTATTTTTTAGAGTTTCAAGTTTCACATCAGCACTCCATGATTAGCAACAAAAGGAATTTGAGGAAGATGCCTCTGGGGAAGTCAGTGCCTACTAAGTCTTGAGAAGCAGTGAAAAGCAAATAATGGAGAAATAAGTCAGACATTCTGCTTAGTTACTTGGACATGAATGAATAGGAAGCATAAAATGATGTTAGGAGGTGCAGGGCTGCTCTGGTGTGTCTGAAGCCCTGGGAAATATACGTTTGTCAAAATAAACTACTTGAGTCTCTCCAAATCACCACCATTCTGGTGGCTCCATCTCATGAGATCCTATAAAGGAAATATTATGCTGGCCAGCAAGACCAATGCACTCAGCAGGTAGCTCTCTGAGAATCAGGTTGGTCCCAGCCCCTGAGCCCAGGAGGACTCCACGAACACGAGTCCTTGCTTTGGTCACCTGGGAAAACCCATGCATGGGATAGAAGGCCAGAGATATCCTAAAGAGGGAAAATATATTCCAGGGCCCACTTAGGTCCTGGCCCAGGTACTGCTGGCCCCAGACAATCCCAGGCACTGGAGGGAGATCACAGCATTTTGAGGAAAGCCTTCTAAAGCATTGGGACCCCTAAGGCACGGGGCTGGGAAAGGGTCTAAGGACAACCCTCAGGGCAACTACCTACCACTCATTTCCAAAAGGTCTGCTTTGATGTGTAATGTCATTAATCAAACAATTAATATAAATGGTCTATTGTATATAGCAAAGTAGTGGCTCTGAATACTTCAAAGAAGTCCAGCTGCCTACCTTCAAAAATTTCCACTTTAGATGGCGAATATTTATATTAAATACATTCCTCAATCCTTAGGGAAGTGCTCCAAAGATCCACAGGAATAGACAATTCTGTAAATATTTGCTCCAAGCAAAATAAGATGTAACTTGTATTTTTCCTCACCTTTTTAGCAGTTCACATGATTCTGGTGGCACCAAAGAAAAAGCCTGAATTGGGCCTGGTGTCTAAAGTAAAACTTGTCTTGTGTAACCTTACTAATTCCCCAGTGAAGAAAGGGGTTCAGAGTTCAAGATGCCTGTAAGTAGAACTAAGACTAGCCATGGCCAAGTGGATCATGGAGCATTCAAAATCACAGCTTTTGATTGTACACTTTGGATGGATTTATGCTTTATTAATTTGTACCAATAAAATTTATTTGTTAAAAAAATCACAACTTTTAAGATCAGAAACCTTAACTCTCAAGGGTTTCCTAGGTGCAGCAGTGAACAGTGAAAGTCAGAATATAAAGACAGCAAAGTGAATGGAACAAAAAATGTGCTGTTCTTCTCAGTCAGACTTGGGTTATTCCAGGAAGAAGTGGGGTTTGAACTGGACCTTGTCAATTGGGATGATCTGCCACCTGTCATCTGAATCTGATGGCTGTCTAAGCAAGTTTCTGTGGTGACTGACTATGCATTTGTTGTCTTCTCAGGTCACAGGCAGCCTGTCAACATCATCCCATAGGCAATGCGGAGTGGTGCATACTGAAGCTATCAAAATAGTGGACCAGAGGAGCAAGCACAATACCAGAGACAGTGGGGAGGCCAGGAACCAAAAAGGAATACTTCAAAGACCCAAAACCAGATGAGGCCCTGCACAAGGGGAATCCAGCTCAAATGTAACCACCATCAAGAACATCATTCAGAATGAAAAAGAGCGTGGTCCCACCCAGCAGAAAAGTAAGCACTGCTGAGTCTTGGTCACCTTACCGACCTAGCAATGGGTCAGTGTCTGTAGGGTAGGTGGAATCCCAGGGACGTAAAACGCGGTGGTGAGATTAGACGGTGCCAACTGGACATGATGGCACCACCCAGGACAGAGGGTGAGCAGGAACTCCTGGTGAGCAAATCTGACTAGGTGTTGTCCTACACCACTCCCCAGCAGCCGCTCCACCCCACCCAACCCTCTTGTTTCTTCTTCCCAACCTGTGATGTAGGATCAGAGAAATTCTTCTTGCCTTCTGCCCTTCTTCTTCCTTCTTCCTTCTCTAAATCTTGTAGAAATGAGGAAAGGTATAAAAGGAGTGTTATGAAAAGGACCCCTTTCCAAATCACTCTACAAAGGAAGCATTTTGGAGCAAAATCAATTTTTATATACCAACCCTTTAAAAATATTTTTGCTGTTTTGCTTCCTGCTTAAACTGTATATACCACGATAAGGTAAAATAACTTTCTTCTGTTGTGTAACTGCATATTATGGTGTCCTTAAGAAATGAAAGCAAACAAGCTAAAAGGAGAGGGACTTCCCTGCCCCTCTGTGCCAGTTGGGTCCTCTGGGATACCAAGATGGAATTTGAAGTGCAAGCGATGTATGGAGAACAAAGCCTGTGAAAGATAAAAGGAAAATGAAAGAGAGAACAAGAAAAGGAAAGAAAATCATCAAATCACGATGTAGGTCTGATATGTCTGATAAAAAGAGAAGGGAAAGGAAGGAGGCCTGGGTTGGAGGAGCCCAGAATGTAGTGCAGCTGTGGAAACCCTTGGCCAGTTCAGTAACCGCTTTTGCACAGGAATTGGCCATAGAGGAATCCCATGTTGGGTAGAAACGGTGCCCTGGTACTTCAGGTGTGCTGAGACGTTGGCTGGAGGTTGCCTGGGAAGACCATGACCTCAGCTCAAATGCTGCTAATCACAGCTGTCTGGCAAGTTCTTTCTTGAAGGTCTATATGAACAGTGCCACTCCTTGGCTGCCACACAGGGCTGGGACGAGGTGAGGTGAGGGAGGCCGCGACACTCCACCTTGCACTGGCCTTGCTGCCACACCTCCATGGTCATCTAAATCTTATACTATCAGGCGGAAAATGCCACTGAAGAAAGTGCTATTTAGTTCTTCCATATACTATTTTAAACCCATGGAAATCTGTCTCTGTTTTATAAGTAGCATAAAAAGAATTTTAGAACCTTTTCTGTAAAAGAGGTGATACAGTTTACTTCTACATTTAACACTCACCATATGAAGAAATTCTTCTGCTAGTTAACCTTCCAAATCACTCATCCTGATCATTCAACCCATTTCATCTTGGCCTGGCTTAGTGGAAAAGAAGCACAGTTGATTTTTACCCACCCTATAAAAAAATGCTTCACCTTGTTTGTTCTTGTCATTGAGGTTAAATTGTACCAAGTGTTTTTATCTTTATACAGTGGCCCTATTTTTTTTTTAAAGTATTCTTATCTATATATATTTACGCTCACAGAAGTATAGGCTATTCTTTGGTTTATTACCATATGTGGTGCTAACAACACTAGTTGGCATAAAAAAAAAAAACTTCTGGAAGATATATTAGAAACTACAGACCAGTGATTCTCAATGCTATATTCATTGAGAAACTAAATAGTGAAAAGAAATACACTGATAGACATTAGATATGATTTTAAGCCAGCACTGCCATTAACTTGGACCTTGCACATGACATAAAGCCTCCTATGTAAAAGAAGGGGCTTATATTATGTGAAATCCAAATTGTTGTTTTTTCCCCTCAAAAGCCTTTGACAGAAGTTTTCAAACTATTTGCTCCCTGGAGTTCTAGGATTTCATGAAGATGCCACTGGGTTGGGGAAAGGGTTGTCCAAGGAAAAAAATTGAGTGAGCTGTGCTCCAGGCCTCCTGTCCTCTACTTTAAGCACAGGCACTGTGCTTTATCTGTTTCAGTCTAAGATTTCCATTGTTTAAATGTTTAATTTTTGAAAACATCTGTCTTTGATAAAAGGCAGGATTAGCAAACTCATAGGGAAGTGTGATCTAATCAGGGAAAAGCAATGTGTTTGTTTATTGGCTTAACCGTTTTTATTATAAATGGGATATATAGAAAATTGCTTAAGATTGTGGGTACATTTTAACATTTGCCTGTAAAGCAAACATCCAGGTAACCCCATCAACTCATCAACTAGAACACTCCTGGAAACATGGAATTTCCCTGCATATCCTTTACCATTCTTTCTTTACTACCCACCCATCATTAGGTGACTATGACCCTGCTTTTTTTCATATCTTTTTTTTAAAATAGTTTTTTGTTTATTATCTGTGTATGCATCCTTACAAAATAGATGAGCTCTGCCTGTTCTTGAATTATATGTAAACAGAGTAATACTGTAATTGCTATTTTATGATTGACTTCTTGCTCGCCACACATTTGTTAGGCTCATCCACATATCTGTAGTTTGTTCAATTTTATTAAAATGTAGTGTGCAGTTGTAAGAATATAAAATATTTTGTATATCCATTCTACTAGTGGTGGGCATGTGAATTCTTTCCAAAAATTGACAATTATGAACAATATTGCTATGAACGTTCTTCAATCTTGGTATACATAAGCAAACATCTCTTTAAGCTACATATGGAAGAGTAGAATTGCTGGTTTAGAGTGTTTGCACACATTCAATTTTACCAGATAATGAAAAACAGTTTTCTAAAGTGACTGTAGCAACTTACACCCCCACAAGCAGAAGCGTTCCTGATGCTTATATCCTCACCTACATAAGTATCACGAAACTTTTTTTCTTTCCCAGTTTGATGGGTGTGTAGTGGTATTTTATCATGGTTTAATCTTCATTTACCAAATGACTAATTAGGTTCAGCACCTCTTCATTTAGTTACCAATGACCTGGGTTTCTTCTTTTGTAAGGTACCTGTTCAAGTCATTTGTTCATTTCTCCAATGTGTTGTCTACTCTTTATTGATTGAGTTATAAGAATCATTTTATATATTCTGAAAACAGTCATTTGTTGGTTAATATATAGTGCAAATAGCTTCTACTCCATGACTTCTTTTTTAACTCTATTTATGTGACATCTTTCAAGGAACAGAAATTCTTAAATATAATGTGGTCAAATTGATCAATCTTTTATTTCAAGGTAACTAAAATTGGGGTCTTCATTAAGATTCCTTCTATAAATCCTCAACAAACTAGGATAAAGGAAAATTCCTCAAACTGATAAAAGGCACCTACGAAACCCACAGCTAACATCACACTTAATAGTGAAAGACAGATTGCTTTTCCTCTTAGACCAGGAACAAGGCAAGGATATCTGCTCTTGCTATATCTATTCAACCTTGTATTGATGGTTCTAAGCAGGGCTATGAGGCAAGAAAAGGAAATAAAGGGCAACCATATTTGAAAGGAAAAGTAAAATTATCTTTATTCACAGATGATATGATCTTGGATCTAGAAAACCCTTAGGAATATACTTAAAAAACTATTAGTACTAAAAAATAAATTCAGCAAGGTGGCAGGATACAAAATTAAAGCCTAACATAGTTGAAAGACTCATACTTCCTGATTTCAAAATGACAAATCTACATTAATTAAGACAGTGTAGTACTGCCATAAGGATAGACGTCTAGATCAATGGAATAGAATTGAGAGTCCAGAAATAAATTTTTACATTTATAGTAAACTGATTTTTGACAAGGGTTCCAAGATGATTCAATGGGGAAAGGATAGTCTTCAACAAATGGTGTTGGGAAACTGGATATTCATATGCCAAAGAATGAAGTTAGACCCACATCCCACCATATACAAAACTTAACTGAAAATAGTTCAGTGCTATAAACATTAGAGCTAAAAGCATAAAACTCTTAGAGAAGAGAATAGGAGTAAATCATCATGACCTTGGGTTAGGCTATGGCTTTTGGATATAATACTAAAAACATGGTGACAAAAGAAAAAACATAGATAAGTTGGACTTCATCAAAATTTAAAACTTTGTGCTTCAAATAACACCATGAGGAAAGTGAAAAGACAACCCACAGAAGGGGAGAAAATCCTTACAAATTATATATCTGATAAGAGACTTATACTCAGAATATATAAGGAAGACTTACAGTTCAATAATAAAAAGACAACTCAGTTAAAAACATGGGGAAATGATTTGACTAGACATTTCTCCAAAGAAGATATACAAATGGTCAATAGCACATGAAAAGATGCTCAACATCCTTAGTTATTAGAAAATGCAAATAAAAAGCACAATGAAATGCCATTTCACAATCACTAAGATAGCTAAAAGAAAAAAAAGATAGAGAATAATAAGTGTTGGTGAGTTTGTGAAGAAACTGAAACCCTCATACAATGCTGGTGGGAAAGTAAAACTTCCACCACTTTGGAAAATAGTTTGGCAGTTCCTCAAAATGTTATACATAGTGTTACCATATGATCCAACAATTCCACTGCTAGGTAATGAAGGCCCAAAAGAAAAGAAAACATAGGTTCACACAGAAAGCTTGTACTTGAATGTTCTCAGAACTATTGCTCATGATAGCCAAAAAGTGGAAACAATTAAAACATCCCTCAATGGTGGATATACCAAAGTGTACCATATACATACAATGGAGTATTATTCTATAATTAAAAGGAATGCAGTAATGATACATGCTACCACATGAATAAACCTTGAAAATATTATGCTAAGGGAAAGAAGCCATTCACAAAAGACAAAATATAGTATGATTGAGTTTATTTAAAATGCCAGAGTAGGCAAATCCTTGGAGACAGAAAGTAGGTTAGTGTTTGCCAGGGGCTGAGAGGAGGGGACAATAGGGTGATGGCTAATAGGTACAGCTTTTATGGGGTGAGGTGAAGAAAATCTTTTGTAATTATATAGTGATGATGATTACACAACCTTGTGAATATACTGAAAACCACTGACTTGTACACTTTAAAAGAGTGAATTTCATGGTATGTGTGATTTATACCCAAATAAAGATGTTATATAAAAAAAAATTCTTTGGTCTCCAAAGTCAAAAGATAATTTTCCTATATTCTCTTCTAAAGGTTTCATAGATTTGCCTTTCATATTTAGCTCTTTTATGTGGCTGAAATTGATTTTTGTATACAGTATGAAGTAGGTGTTCAATTTCAATTATTTTTAAAGGGATAGTTGTCCCAGAACCATTTATTATGAAGTTCAACTTTTCCCCCACTTAGCCTTGCCACCATATTTTTTATAAATCAAGTCTTCATCTATCACATAGGTCTTTTTGTGGGCTTCCAATTTTGTTTTATTTCTATTTACCTATTCCTCTGTGGATACCACAGTCTTTATTACTATAGCTTTATAATATCTTTTGATACCTGGTAAAACAATTTTATCTGTATTCTTTTTTCTTCAAGGGTACTACTGTAATTATTGGTATTTCCATGTTATATCCATTTCCAACTAAATTGGCTTGCCAAGTTAAACAAACACACGCCACCCGCCCCCACCAAACACACAAACCTATTAGGATTTTTACTGGGGTTACATTGAATCAATCAACTAAGTCAATTTGGAGAGACTTTACATCTTTGCAACATTGAATCTTCCAAATTATGAACATAGTAAATATTTTGCTCATTTGTGTATTCTTTAATATGTCCCAAAACATTTTAACTTTTCATCTAGAAGTCTTGAACACTTTTGATAAGGTTTAATCCTCAGTTCTTGATATTTTTGATGGTATGATAAATGAATTATCTGTTAAAATTTAATTTCTAACTGTTGCTGGTATACAAAAAAATAATTTATTTTTGTATGTTATATTTTGTGTCTAGTGACCTTGCTAAATTCTCATGTTAATTTTAGGGTTTACATGTAGATGTTTATGGATTTTCTTCATTTTAATCCTGTCATCTATAAATAGTGATAGACTTACTCCCCTTCAAGTTCTTATATCTTTTTAAAATTTCTTAATTCAGCAAATTAAAGACAAGGTTACAGTTGAATAGAAGTGATGAAAGTATCTTGTCCTATTCTTGATACCAAAAGGAAAACTTACAACTTCTCATCATTTTAATGACATTGGCAGTAGCATTTTTATAGCTGCCCTTTACCAGATTAAGGAAAGTTCCTTCTGTAGTAGTTTGGATCATTGTTTCCAGTACTTCACTCCCTATGTTATAATTATATATTCACACACTTTGCCATGTAAATACTCACTGCTTCCCACTGTTCGTGGAGTATATTTCCCCAACCCATTGATATTGGACTTGGCCATGAAATTTTGCTTTGGCTAATGGGATATTAGCAAATGTGATGTAAGCAAACATTTTAAGTGTGCTTGTTAGGTTTGCTTGTCTTCTCTCCTTTCTACCATCCACTATGAGAAAAACATGCCTTGCATAGTTGCTTGTTCAAGCACAATGACAAAATACATAGAGCAGACCTAAATACAATTCTCAGCCTAAGTTAAGTCCGCCCAATCACAGCTGAGCCCAACAGAGCCATAACTTACCCAATAACCTGCAATCATTCCTGTAAGTCACGAAGTTTTGCAGTTGTTTTTATACAGCATTATTGCAGTGAGGGAGAAAAAATGCCCCATATGCCCTATTCTTAGTTTGTCAAGAATTTTTTTTATAAAATGTATTTTGAATTTTATCAAATGCTTTATCTGCATTTATTGAGATGATCATATAATTTCCCCTTATTTTGCTACTGTGGTAATTCATGTTGATTGATTTTTAAATGTTAAATTCTGCATTCCTGATTTTTCAGAAGTCAGTATAGGGGAGTGGGTTTAGCTCAGGTAGCTCAGTGGTTGAGTGCTTGCTTTGTGTGTATGAGGTTCATTCCCTGGTACCTCCTGAAAAATAAAAAATAAATAAGTAAAAATTTTAAAAAGTCAGTAGAAGCAGAGTTCAAATGTTTGATTTCCATACAAAAGAGCTTTTGGAACTATAACATTCTCCTATTTTTCTGATTATAGGCTTTCAGCTAAAAATTGGCCTGGTAGTTCTCCTATGTGCTTTTAGATTTGTATTGGGAAAGAATCAGAATAAATATAACAAGAAAGATGAAAAGATGAAAAAACTTAAGAGACAATTATAATAGGAGTCAGGCCTATAGTTATTGATGATCTCTGATAATGATAAATGTAAGATGATTTGGGATTCTACTTTCTTTTTATTTCTGTGAGTGAGATACTCCATATGCCATTTTCTGACCCACCATCAGCTAAAGCATTAAGAATCAATATTTTCCAAGATAAACTCTTTCCACTTGAGAATATAGTCAACACAGTAAAATAACTGTCCCAACAGCTACAATTTCCTCTGGGAAACCATTAGGATTTTCTAGGATAACTCTATATATGTTGCAAAAGGAGGATAAAGAAGTCACTGTTAGCTGGATTTTTTTTTTTTTTGGTTGTTGTTGTTTTGTTTTATTTTGCTTTTTAAATTAAAGTTGCTGGTGGCTTGGACAGCAGGCAGACCCTTCCAGAAAATATTGCTTATGGCTTCTGTGTAAGATAAAATACTGAGCCGAATAAATCTTTGGCCTGAGAATGACATTTCATATGAAAGCCTAGCCAGGTGATCACCTTCAGGACCATTGTACTTTTGTTCAAATAAAGACATCTCTTTCTGAGTCCTGCTTGTCTCCCTGGCTGCATGGTTTGGCTTCTTAGTCCTTGCTGCCTATTTGTATTTTGCCTTTTCACAAAAAGCTCCTATGTGTCTTAGCAATGTTTCTTCTCTCTACTTGAGCAACTAGTTTAATAAGCAGTTACTAATGGCTTCCTAGTGACTTGGAAATTTCTCCTTCTCCCCACTCCCCATTGTCATGCCAAGAGGCACATCCAAATAATGATATGTGCCTGATGATATGGTGCTGCCTTGCGTGCCCGTCCATCACATGCAAACTCAATTCAGTGCTGCTTCACTTGCACTACATGTTGCTTCGGAGACTGGAGTTTGGCTGTGCTCCAGGATCCGGTCTGGCTTCTGTCCTGGTGTTTTTATGTATGACCTACAGGTGTTGCTGATACAATTTGTCCAGGAGTTATATATGATGTCATACCTCTTAGCCTAGAGTTTCCTGCAGTCAGTACTCTATGGGAGAAAACCCTACAAGTGGAATCACTAATGATGATGTAATAAAATAACATCCTAGAAATAGCTTTGTGTGCCTGATGTTGAGATGAGAACATATGGTATCTCTGCCTTAGATTTGCTTTTAAAATTAATTTGATTTGGAGTGAACAGGCAGGCCAGTATTTAGAATCAAACATATGTTTATAATTTTGGAATTATGAATAGAGATGATTCAATTTCTTTTGCGGATTTTAGAGAAAAGTAATTATAAAGGAAGTAGAGGAGGGTCTTGATTTGAGATGGCCTGCTATGAGCTGAAAGCTATGGATTGAAATTAAGGATGTTTTTTTGTGTGTTTTTTTTTAAAGATTTATTTACTTGATCCATTTTTTAAACCCCCCCTTCCCCATTTTGCTGTTTTGTGTCCATTCGCTGGGCAATTCTCTGTGTCTGTTTCATCTCTTCTCATCCTCCTCCTCCAGTCTTCACCAGGCTTCGATCCTGGAGACCTCCGATGTAGGAAAGAGGTGTTCTGCCATCTGTGCTACCTCGGCTCCTGGTTTTCAGAGCTTTCGGAGCATCTCATCTTGTCTCTCTCCTTTTACGTCATCTTGCTGCATGGCTCCCAGGGCCTGGCAGCTCACCGGCACACAGAGCCTGGCAGCCCATGCGCCTTCTATATATATATATTTTTTTTAATTTTACCGGGAGGTCCCGGGGATCGAACCCAGGTCCCTCCATATGGCAGACGGACGCCCAACCATTTGAGCCACATCCGCCCCCAAGGATGGGTTTTAAGCACACTGAATGAAAGTACATTTTCCATGGCCATTGTGTTGACTTGTGTAATTCATTCCAAGCTCTTTGAGGATCTACCATTCCCACCTTACTCTCCTAAAACCATTCTGGGTGGATGGAACATATCAAGTCACACATCAGTAAGTTAGTTTGACTTCTGGGAAAACAAATTAAGTGTAAAATAGCTTCATTTTGCAATTACTGTAAAATGACTTCATTTGAGGATTTTAATATATCTAGGTTTATAATAAGAAAAATGCCAAAACAAAATTTTAAAAATGACCTCAGTATAAATTTTAAGTATACTTGCTTCTATGATTTACTTAAAACCAAACAAAAATAGGAGTGGGAAAGGGTCTTTGGAATTTGTAGTGGGTTGAATTGTGCTCCCCCAAAATTCATGACTGCCTGGAACCTCAGATTGTGACCTTATATTTAAATTGGTCCTTTGCAGATATAAATGAGGTAAAGATTGAGATGTGATCACGCTGGATGAATGTTGACCCTAAATCTAATAAGAGTATTCTTAAAAGAGATTGAAAAGGACACATAAGGAGACACAGAGAAGAAGGCCATGTGAAGTTGGAAGCAAAAATTTGTGTGATGTGGGAAAGAAGAAAGTAAGTGAACAAAGAGTGGAACAAGGAAGTGAGAGAGAGGAGAGCAAACCACTGAAAGAAGAAAATATGCATTATTTACACTTACTTTTGCAATTCTTTACTTCCCATTCTTTCCTTAACTTGCTAAAAATTCAAGGCTATGTTGACTTGCTAATTGTCAGTCAATCATCACTTTATTGATTTCTCTGTAGCTTTTTTCACTTGTTGACCATACCTTTCATCTTATTACTAAATGTTTTTTCTTTGGTTCCTTTATAACCTATTTCTCCATTCATGATCTTCTATCCAGGCTCTTTAATCTATGAGTTCCTTAAATGTTTTATTCCCTCCCAAATAAATCAGTGATATAAAAGTCCTGTACATTTATGACATGAATAATTCCAAATATCAATTGTAATAATAAATATGAATCCTCCTATTAAAAGGTACCAAGTCTCAAAACAAAATATAACAAAAACATTAAAAATAAAAGGATGAACAAAGTTGTATTAGGCAGATGGTAACAATTAGAAGTAAGAATTGCCATGTGGGCATACAAAAAGATTTAAGGTAGAAATCATTTCAAAAGACTAAGAGGGTTATATTTTTATATTGATTGAAGTTAAAATGTATGATGAAAATAAAAGTACTTATACTAACAAATACATTTTTATGTATTTGTTTGATAGTTTTATCGACTATTTGCCTGATTAGATTATAAGCTTCAAGAGGTCAGGGGCATTGTTGGAAATCAAGGAGAAGCTGCCAAACACAGTGGAACATAACTGTAGTGAAAAGCTTTAACTCAGTTTTAATGGAAGAGTCAAATACATTTAAACAAAAAAGAGAGGAAATATAATGAACAAAGTTGGTTAGTTAGATGTATCTTGAATGCTGTCTTTTACAACAAAGAATTAATTCATGGATTTAACAAGCACTGCTTAGGCACCTGCTAGCTGAAATGAAAAAGACACACAGGTATTTGTTGTTGTTGTTGTTTTTAGGAGGTACTGGGGAGTAAACCCAGGACCTCTTACATGAGAAGCAGGTGCTCCAGAACTTGAACTACATCTGCTCCCCACACATGGTTTTTAACATCTTAGAATTTGCGGTTAGTCTAATACCATGCTACAAGAGTGTATACCAAAGGAACCTGGACTAGTCTGGAGAGGATCAGGTTTTTTTTTTCCCCTTGAAGAAATGGCTTTTAAAGATGAGTCCTGAAGAATGAGTCAGAATTCAAGTGAAGAGTGAGGGAAGACTCTTTATGGCATGGAGAATTGTGTGTGCAAAAAGCTAATATGGAAAGGATGTATATGAATGTGTATTTCTATAAACTCAGGGGTGAAAATCAAGAATGTTTTATACCAAATTGTCAACACCAATTACATTGAGAAGAACTTTTATTTATTATTCTCTATATTGATTTAAGCAGTAGGATTATGGTGAGTTTAAAAATTATTTGAAGGAAAACTAAACCACTTCCACTCAATACATATAGAAATTCAGGAGTGAAGTCAAATGGAAAATGCTACCTGAAAGTCAAGTAATGAAAGGTAATAATGAAATTCAAGTAATGAAAGGTAATGAGAAGCATAGATTTAGAGTGTTTCTCAAAGGTAGTTCTCTAACATTACAGGCATGCAAATCATCCAGGAATCTCCTTTCTACCTGAGAAAACACTTCTCCTCTTAGGTCTCAGTTTATGGAAGCTTTCCAGATCAGTCAGGCATAGAGCAATTCCAGTGTGTCCTTCCACTGTGTTTGTTCCTATAGTTTGAGTTTCTCAAACCAGTGTACAAAAAAGAATCCCCTGGGGTGATTACCAAATATGCAGTTTCCGGGGTCCCATCTCAGAGCATAAAACTCACCCTGGTGTAGGTTAATCTCTGGAAATCCATGTTTCATAAACTTCCAAGAACATTCTGATATAGGTGGGTCTGGAACCTAACTGAGAAATGTGCATGTATCTCCTCTATCACCAAACATGGTGCTCCACAAAATGTTTGGTATATAAACATCCTTTTCTCTTGTAATTATGAAAGTTATAAATGTAGAAAATGTGGACATACTAAAAAATATAGAAAATTAGGAAATAAAAGTCACTGGTCATCCCACAATGAAAGGCAAGCATTTTTTTTTTTTTTTTTTTTAACATTTTCTTTCTGGTTCTTTTTTTTTTATGCATTTCATTTTTCTTTGCTTAGATCATGTTGTAATACTCCATGCTAAATATTTTTAAAACGAGACAAGGTAAAGATGTTTCCTATGGTATTGTTTAATTGAATGCACTGTTTCAAAAGTCAAATTGGACAAACTTTTACAATTTTACATTTCTATTACTGACTCATTCTTAGACTATTTACCAGAAAAATCATTATTTCCTGAATTTAATCCTGTAGTTCCATATTCTTAATTCATATTTTATCTTCTTCAAAGACCTTTTCAAATAGAAACAATTTCTTCTTCGCCAGAAATTTGCAACTGAAGTAATTCTGTATGTAGTCATTTTCATTCCTATAGTTAAGCCACAATGATTTTTACATGATAGATAAGGTTTACATGTGGCTTTTTAAAAAATATCATGCTAAACTATCGGGACTTAATTATTAGCTTTGTAGTGACCTAGCATTTATTTGAAGATGTTAACATTTGCACAGCAGTATTTTAAGGTAGGTGCTTGCATATTTAGCACCTAAGTATGACCTCTTTCTTCCTTGAAAAACTCAGTAAAGTTATCGTCTTACTTTTAGCTTTGCCAATTTAGTTGCCTTCTATCATTTTAGCAACTCTTGGAGAACAGGTGAGATTTTTTTTCTTTTTGTGCAATGTGTGCTATATGACTCTTGTTTCTTTTCTAAATGACTGGTTTAACTTTTTATACTTCATTTTCTTAAAAGTAAATAATTCATTTGGCTATTTCTCTACTATGTGCAGAATTAGATTTAAAACTCTAATTTCTGAATTTATGAACAAAAGCAATGAAGTGATAGAAACAGTTGGTTCCCTAAAAGAGACTTTGAATTTAACAATAATCTTGCCCTATGTAATCCAGAAGAGTTAAATTGATTTTTCCATTGTTCTGAATTTACTTCCAAGAAATAACAGCCCCTAGGAGAAAATGACTCAATGATATCTCATTATAACAAAATACAGAATACCTCTCCGATTCTCAGGGAAATTTGGTGACCTTTGTGATCCCAGGTGTTTGTTGTTGTATTAGCCTTGATAATAGTGAGAACACATTCTTTCTCCACAATGGAGAACAAAGAAGAATAAAACATAACGTATATTTAGATTTTATAGAATTCAGTTAGATTCTCTGCAAAACTATAGCCAAATTTCACACAGCCACAATATCATGGAATAATTATTAAGTGAAAACAGGACCACGTGGGTGGTCACTTGGATGATTCATTCAGTCCTGGGTGGGAGGGAATGAGCATAATTAACGTTTACCCTGCTTTCTTTGTCTTCAGGCATCACTGTGCCAGATCACCTGAAATGACTTCCAACAGTACCCTGAATTCACCTCTCCACATAAACCCTGGAATATTCAGAACTTCAATTTTCATAATTTTATATGTCCAAACAGAGAGGAATGACACGTGATAATTACAATAATTCGAGGATTAAGGAATAGAACATTATTAAATATTTGCTATTCATGTATTCATGTTTGGAATCATCAATTTGTAATCTAGTGGCCAGATTAATCATCCCAATAATTCCAGTAAACCTGTTGCAAATAGATTAGCTAGATAGATGATAGATATGTATACAGCTATATACCTTTAGAGGCATGCAAGAGAAGACAAGAAAATGAGCTTTTCACAGTAAAACTTTACATTCTGGAAGTTTCAAAGACTGTCGGCATTCGTAGTGTTTCATAGACTGTAGGATTTTGACACTTCTTTTGCAAGAGTTCAAAGATCGTTTTAAATATATCCAATTCTATGGCAGGAACTATGGCATTTCTCTAGGTCATAAATTGCATAGAAAATTTTTTCAAGTCCAAATGTATTCATCAACCTTATTATGTCTGGAAACCACTGCTATTGGAAATATGTTTTTAATTCTGGATTTTGGGGGGTGGCGTGGTCAGGAGGTGAATGTTCCCAGGAGGTTAAGACTCTTGGACTTCTAATTTCCAATTCCTTGAAAAGAGAAATTGGAGTCAATCCTTTCCAGGAAACTGGGATCTCTATTTTTAGCCTCTGCTGATTAGGACCATGTTATCTAAATAGGAATGAATTTGAATTGAGTGTACCTTTTACTCCTGAACGGTACTGATGGGGTTTCCACGATGCCAGTAGTTTATGTTCTTGAACACAAGCTTGTACAGTGAGTAAATCACCCTGATTTGTGTTCACTGAGGAATATTGTTGGGTCAACTTTGGTTAAATTTTCTCTGAATTGTGCTTTTATTTTGTGTTTTTATGGGGAATCCAGTTAAAATTAAGTATAGTTTCATAAAATTTTCATATTGCTAACATGAGTCTTTGGAATTTGTTCAACTAGCAAGAATGAGATAGAGAAGAAAATTATTGAAGGATTAAAAAGCAGGAAATCATAATCAATGTTGGTAGAACAGAAATTAGTAGCCTGGCATATGGAATGTGAGGATTGAGAAATAATAAATATGACAAGGGGTATGCTGAATGAAATGGAAGGAGAGTAATGGTTAGATTCTACTCAAGCACTTTGCAGAAATAGGAATCAAAGAGACGGGAAACAGAGGGAGAGCTTCTTGGATGGAAGAGGTCAAAAGCATAAACCTAACAGAAGTGAGAAGCAGAGAAATTAACATTAGTGAAGTATTAATGTTGCCAGAATTTGTTGAGAGAGACTTGGAAGAATAAAAAGTATCTGGCTGCAAACCCACAACTAGGTTTGGCAATTTATGCCCATAACAATATAATAAAAATGAAGGAGAAACAACTGCTGTGTAGATTTAAATAACAGGGTAGAATCACAGGGGACCCAGGTCTTTCAAAGATGACGCCAAAGAGACTGCCATTTTTCTCACCATAATGTGTGGTATTCGAGTAGGAAGAACCACCTTAGGAGAGGACAGCTGATTCAGCAGGAGAAAGGCAGGTAATAGCCACAGCACTTGGCGAAGACAGTACCTGGATTTTCTACATCTGTTGGCTATCTTAAATCTTATTTCTTCCTTTTCTCCCAAGCCCCCCACCCCCCCAAATCTCATCTCTTTCCACAGGTTCTTTAAACAATGACAACTTTAAAAGACTCCAGATGGCTTTGAAAAAACTTGAAAGTCATCCAAGGTGCACTGTAGGCCTTTGTAGACACCCCATGTGGAGTCAATCTGAAAACTCTATAGTTTTTCTGTTTGAATTATGTCCTGGGGATGAGCTGCAGGGCCAGAAAAAAAAAAAACTAATTAAATTAAAATTTAAAAAGAACCAGCCCCAGCCCATGTGCACTGCATCCCCATTGGCCCTGGTGTGCATTATTCTGTCACCTTCCTGGCCTTGCGTTGGCAGAGGGCAGGGGACATAGAGATCAGCTGAAGAACGCTTTCCCTGCTTCTCAGGTATCATCTGAGAAGCCGCTCCTTCAGTAGACTTGCCGTGTTTGCATAAGACGTTTCACCATGCTTAGATTCACTGAAAATATATTAGAAAATTTCAACCTATTTTGCTTAGTTTTTCTCTAGGTCTGTTAAAATATTATCATTTATCTAGGGGAAGCCAACCTCTGAAAGGAGTTATGTTGGAATAACTTTAATAATAACTAACAATTATAAGCAGCTACTTTTGGAGACGCAGCAGATTGAGCAAAACTGAATTTTAGCTACTCTTTGTCAAGGAAAAAAGTGACTGGGAATTGAAGAATATGGTAAGGATCATTTGGAGTCACTGGTTTCTTGGAAAGAAATAATTCAAAGCTTTAAGATAATACCAAAATTCAAGAACTTTGAAGGACAAGATAAATTCATGTGAATTCACACTTTAGAAAAAGCAAATTTATGTGTGTGCATGTGTGTGTGTGAGAGAGGAGAATAAAATGTTCTCTTGATATATTGACTGATTTACATAACAAGATGATTTTTGTTATATATATATCATGCCATCCAGCCCCTCTATCAGCAGACAAGCTGACAAGCAAGAACTCATGGGTTGACTCTGAAGGAGAGGGTGTGGGTAGGAAGGCCTTGGGGTGTCACGAGTGTTACTTTCGACCCTACTTCAACTTATGGGGGGATATTTTATTTTTAACACTGTTTCAACATCAGTACTTCTTGTCTCCCATCTGTGGATGGAAACTTAGAGAGACTTGTTCAGTTAGCAAAGTTCACCCACCTAAAATATTCTTGCCTTAAGATGCATTTTTAACCCCTTCCAGAATACTAATGCAAATGTCAGGATTTTAATAATAATTCCAGTCATTTAGTTAAAAAAATGCAATCCCATTCTCTAGTCATATGGCAGCTATTGGCCCCCCAATTACAAACACCACCAGAAATCCTTGAAACAGTAATCAGGTCATCCACATATAGGGTGTGTTCATGACTGCTAGTTAGTTTTTTCCAAACCCATGTGCAAGATTTACAAGGGATTACGGGCAGCTTGCAGACTTGGAGAGGATTCAAATCACATATTGGGTATCAATAGGATAGTATTATCACTAGCAAAGTATTTAGACACAGACAGAAATTTATATATATCTAGTAGACATAAAAATCACAAGTAACTATAGTTTTTTGAGCAACACATGGTCTAAAATACATAAATCTAATAACTAGAAGGAAATCAAAATGTTTACCATCAGCTATCGTGAGACAAGAAAAGTTTGTTGCCAATTTCATTTAGGTACCACCTTCACAACTTTTGCCACTTCTAAAATCATCTGTATTGCTACTTATTAAAATTTTTCTTTAAATAGACTCTTTTTTTTGTATATATAAATTTACTTTAAGCAAAATTAAATACAACGAAACTAAATCAATGTCATTAAATTCTGGCTTGATGCTGTTATTGACAAATTCTGATACCAGGCCAGGCCTCTTCCTATTAAAAAAAAAAAAAAAAATAGCAAATGTTAAAGGAGTGTTGGAAACTTTCATGCCTGGAGAGTTTCTCCTAGAAGGAATCAAAGAGATTAAGGAAGAAACACAAGAAAATAAGTCTGCTATTTAATGCCCAATTCATGAATCTCCTGATAAGAATTTGCATGGTACCCCAATCATCTCCTGTACCTCCAGGGCAGGCCTCCAACACTCTGGGAAACCTAGGGCCCAAAAGCAAGTGCACTGTCAGTGTGATCTCAGGTTACACATTCAACTGAGCCCCTCTTGAAGGGAGTCAGAGTAGTGAATGCTTCCCAC
>JAQZBX010001855.1:0-27332 GCA_029593785.1 Cabassous unicinctus | reverse complement strand
TTTCTTTAAAAATAATATCATTCCCCTTCTTATTTCTTGTAAGAAATTCTAACTCTTCTGGTACCAACTAAAATGCAATTCTAACGCCAACTACCTGGAGTTAGGTCAGACTCTAGAGGTTAAGAGCATGGTCCTCAAAAGATTGCTCTCACTGTAGACTGTAGTGGCAAGTGTGGGAATTCTCAGGCCACCCTCACTTCTGACCAATTGGCTACAAATTCAGGGGTTCCCAACATGCTCTCAGGTTTGAAAATTTGCTGGAACAACTCATAGAACTCATGAAAACACTATACCTCTGATTATAGTTTTATCATAGCAAAAGGAGACAAATAAGAAGCTAAAACAAGGGACACATAGAGTGAAGTCTGGGAGTGTCTCAAATGCAAAGTTTCCTTTGTCATCTCCACTTGGACAGAACACGTCACCCTCCTGGCACATCAATGTGTATCAATGATATCAATGTCAGTCCTGAAAGCTCTCCTGAGCTTCTGGTATCCAGAGTTTTTATAGGGTTTCAGTATGCACATGATTGATGGAATCAATGCCCATAAGGTTGAACTCAATCTTCACCCCGCTCCACTTCCCTCCCTGGAGGTGGGGCTGATTTTTGTGTAACATTTATGTAATCTAAGCATCTTTTAAAATATTTAAAAAAAAAAAAAAAAAAAAAAAGATGTGGCTCAAAGCCCCAACCCTTAATCACAGAATTGGTCTTAGTGGTGTGGTCAGTCCCTTTCCTTAAGACCATTGGTGAGGCTGGTCCCACCCTGAGTGCGATCTGGGGCCCACTATGAATAACAAAAGACAATCTTATCATGGGAAATTCCTAGGATTGTAGAGGTTATCTCCCTGAAACCAGAGACAAACATCAGCCAAGCTCTTTATTATTATACATTCCCTATCACTTTTTCCTGCTTCCTTTTATTCCATAGCACTTACCACCATCTGGCATCATATATATGTGCACATAATAATCATATATTTACATTTGCTTATCTGTTTGTTGGTTGATTATTTCCACTACTAGGATGTAAGTACAGAGTGTGTTTATTATTTTATTTTTTATTTTTATTAAAACAGTTGGTTTACTGAAAAATCATGCAGAAAATAGAGTTCCCATATTCCTCTCCCCACAGACACATAGTTTTCCCTGTTATTAACATTTTACCATAATGTAGTACCTTTGTTACAATTGATGAAACAATATTATAATCATTCTATTATTAACTATAGTCTGTAGTTTAAATTAGCATTCATTCTTTGGGTTGTAAAGTTCAATGGGTTTGTTTTTTTATTTTTTTATTTTAATTCTGGTAACATAGATACAACCTAAAATTTCCCATTTTGACCACTGTCAAGTATACAATTATTGGTGTTAACAATATTCATAATGTTGTGCTACCATCACCACCATGTTCTCAGCCCCAAGGAGAGTTTTTGGTACACAGCAGTGTTAGCGGAAAGCTCTAGATGCTTGGCTTATGTCGCGTAAAAGAATTTAAGGACATGCCATAGGGTAGGCAAGGGAGTAAAGAGTTTATTAAGAAACAAGAAAACGAGAAAATTACACAGTCCAAAGCATGGACTGTGGGCATACTGCAGAGTGAGACGTGCGTGTGGGGCCCCAGGTCAGGCCCTTTCAAAGTCTTTCCTCCTCCCCCTTCATAATGTTGGGTAGGGCTGTAGGGCTCCAGCTGTTTGCTGTTCTGATTGGTTGCTCACCTGTTAGCTCTCAGGGGATCAGTAGTGAGGCCTTTTGTTTGAAGGTATCTGGCGCTTCCCCTTGATCCCAAATGGGATTCTCATTCCAAACGGGATTCTCATTCCAAATGGGATTCTCATGGCCAGGTCTCACGGGATCTTTCCAGCAGTCTTCCCCTCAGGTTTTCAGGCAGGGATTCACGACCATGTGGTCTGCTGGGCCTCAGTCACCTTCCCCTGTTCACTATATTAACCTGCCTCAACTCCCCCCTCAGAAAGTTTACACCCTTATTCTTAAGGGAGAGCCAAGGGCAATGGTCATTCTTCTGTAGCTACTTCCTGCTGGTTAGGGGGAGTAGGCCCTACCTGGCAAGGTATAAAATGCTCTGGCTCTTCTATTGCAGTCAAGGGAAGACAGGTCCAGCACCCTGGTTGGAATTGGATGGAATTTCCACATGACTAATAAGGCATTGATTCTGGAGGAAATAAACTTAGTTAGAATTTAAGATATATGATCCTATTAAAAGGATTAAGAAGATGGTGGTAAGCAGGCCCCAAAAGTGGGCCAGCCATGACATACTGGTCCATGAGAATGAGAAAGGCCAGGTGCCTTCAGAGGCTGCATCCTCCCAAAGTTGATGCGAAACAGCATTCTTCCTTGAGTTCTTTTATGCTGTTGGTTAACTCTAGGGGGAGATTGTCGTAGACCTGCTGGGTTTGGTATAAACTGCCAATCCCAGTTCCCAAGGAAGTGGTTATTCCTAGAACAGCTAGGAGAGATATGAAGAGAGGCATTGCCCTAGACATAAACTCACAAAGACAGTATAGGCAACAACAAGACAAGCATATGGCAAGCAAAATAAAGACAGTAGTTAAGAGAGCCATTTCTTTATCTTATAGGCACATTCATTGATTACTTAGAAAATGAATTATGTTTACCAAGACTTTCAGCATTTTCAATATCCTTCTGCATATGATCTAGAATAGAAGAGGTATTATCATATTCATCAGGCATATGGGTACAGTACTTAATGCTAATCAATGCACAAGTTCCTCTTTGAGTAAGTTAATAGCTCTAAACTCCAGGTTTGCAATACCGTACATGTTATCTCTCCTTGGGAGCAGGCCATAATGCCAATTGGGTTTGTTTGAGTTCTACTAATAATACTCTGGTAATTATTGCTTCACACAGCCAGTATACTGCAGTACTTTTGGCCCTTGGAGGGAAGATCCAGTGTTTCACTGGCCTGGTGCATAGTGCACTTTTAGCACTATGAAACAGAGCTAGTCTGGAGGCAATGCCTGTTGTAAATCTGGGCATGTAGAGCCATCACCAGCTGCTGCAGGTGATGCAACGTACTCTCCATCCACTTCAGTAGCATAACCAGAGATGTGGTAGATAAGTTTATTGTTTCAGGGTCAGTGACCAACCTAGCCAATAATGAAAACAGAGAGGCACCATGCAGTATACTGAAGGCCTGGTTTGAATGCACAAGAGAGTCTGACGGTATCGAAATCTATCTCTTACTTTAAAAGCATACTGACTGCTAGGTTTTGGAATAAATATAATTGTTTAATTTGTTTTAATTATAATTTAGAAAAGATCTTTCCATAGCTTTGAAGGGCTTTTCCTTTACTTAAATTTGGTAATAGGATTATTAACCACCCTCATTTAAGATACATAGTCAAGAATTCCACCAGGTAGCAATCTAGTCCACACCTGGAAAACCGTGAGCAAAAGCAGGATTATTAACACCAGTGGAAAGATGGTAGAGAGGGGTGTCTCAAATTTGCCTTCCCCTGAGCCATAGGGAGCAGAAGATGCCATGTTACAAACAGGAGGAAATAGAGTAGTTACCATCACAAAGGTGAGGCCAGTCCTGAAATAACCATAAGCAAAAGCAAGGGTGAGGCTAGACCTGAAGTACCATAAACAAAGGCAAATTCAGTTTAGAATTACCATCACAATAGCAAGCATACACAAGGGTGAGGTGAGACTTAAAGTAACCATAAACGAAGGCAAACTCAGTTTATAATTATCATTACGGGAATAGGTCTAAGCTAAATCCACCCACTTATAGCAATTTCAGATACTATACATCTACTGTTTTATTATAAAAAAAGGCATCTGTATAATGATCTTAGTTCTTAGTTACAGTTCCTAGTAAGTTTTTACTTTAGAACAAATTAGGCACTTTTGCTTATTAGCTAAGCAACTAAAACAATTTTATTAGTAACATTAATGTTGCTAAAGTTTTTCTGCTTTTCCAGCAGTTAAATTAATTCCACTTGTGATTTCTTTTATAAATCCAATTCAATTGCAAAATGGTACTGAAATTTATTTATTTCTCCCCACCCCCTTGCTTGCATTTGCTGTGTCTGTTCGTTATGTGCTCGTCTTCCTTTTAGGAAGCATCAGGAACCAAACCATGTGGGAGGGAGGCACCTAATCGCATGAACCACCTCCTTTCCCTGATTTGTTGTGGCTTTCATTATGTTTTCCTCCTTATGTCTCTTGTTGCGTCATCTTGTTGCATCAGCTCACTGTGCCAGCCCATCGCATCAGTGGGTTGTTTTGCTTGTTTTCTTTAGGAAGCACCGGGAACCAAACCCGGGACCTCCCATGTGGTAGGTGGGAACTTAATCACTTGAGCCACATCTTCTTCCCAGTACTGAAATTTAAATACTCATTTTTAGGTTACCTTTTACCGTTATTCAATTTGTAACAGATGAACCCCAAATCTGATTTATGAGTTCCTAGGCACAAGCAGACTGACAAAGTTAAAGCAAACACAGATTAGAACAGAAGAGAGAAGGTTACACATTTATCATAGGGAAAGACTTGACTTTAGAATCACCTAAACACAAAGCTTCCATGTCCATCCACAGCAGAAACCGCATGCAGGACTCTCCATCTTTGTATCTCCAAGAAAATCCCTGGGCAGCTACTAAGTGTGGAGCTAAGGGGTCCAGAGAAGCCCTGCTCTGACTAGACACGGATTGGGGCTGCTCTGGGGCCTGCATCCCATTAGACACTTCCCAGGAAGGGGTAAAGCCCTGGAAGGCTTTTTTCCACTGGAAGGATTGAAGTGTTACAAGAGAATAGGCAGGGAGCTAGGAATAGCCAGGAACTTTTTAATCTTAATTGATGGCATATGAGGAGGTTCCTTATTCCACAGGGGAGAGGTTTAGTAAATGGCCTACATCTTGATTCCCCATTCACTCTCCTCATTAGGTACAACCAAGATTAGGAGAGGTCCAGAGTGTTGGCTAGGACTGAGTAATTGGCTTCTATGTTAATTAAGAAATTAACAATCTTACCTGCCACACCAAGGGTCACCCAAGGCTCCTCCTGGTTGATTGTTCAAACTTGGCTTCAGGCTCATTCTGTCTTCCCCTGAGGCAAAGCCCTGTTGGTCTACCTGGTGAGGCAGCTTGGGGCCAGGTTCCTGCTGAAGTGGAGCCTGGATTCAGGTAACCTTGAGGTGACTGTGCCTTTAACAGTGGCAGTTAAATGGAGTCTGCTTCCGGACCCTCTGCCTGCCCACTCCTCACTTGCTTCTCCTCAGTGGCTCGGTCTTGATTGTTGAAAACTGTGAAGGCTCTTTCTAAAAGGGAGTTAATGGACGTTTGGGGGCACAGGGAAAGTTTCTGCAGCTTTCTATGGACATCCAAAGCAGACTGGAGCTCCTAGGAGGATCTGACTTTCTCTAGAGTTAGGATCCACGATGAAGGTATTTTTATTGCCTCTACCAGCTTTCTTTGAAATAAGGCTGGGTTTCTAGGTTCTGCCTCTGAATAATTTCCCTGAGCTTTTAATTGACCTGTTTGGTAGTACATTTCCTAATCCCTTTAAGGAGACATGACCATGCGGTCTCTGGCCCTCAAATCTGTCTGTCCTCTCCTCTCTCACACAGGTTTAACTGGAATTCGGGGTCCCATACAAAGCCCGCTCTTGGCTGTATTGTGGCCATGTGGTGTGGCAGGAAACATTAGCCTCTTCCTTTTTAGGCCATCAGAAGGCAGGTTGTCCCAGTTAGAAGCCACTCATTATTCTAGAGGAGGATAAACGCATTTGTCAGTCTTGGTGGCATCCCACTCCTAGACCTGGTTGAATGGATTGCTCGCTGAGCCAGCATTCTGGAGGTCGGGAGCACTGCTTGCTGTCCCCACTTTCCAGGGATCAGGAGCCTTATGTCTCTGGGAATCCCCAGAGCCTTAGTCTGGTTCCCAGACCTTGGCTTCCAAATTGGGCTTTCTCACTAGGAAAGAGACTGGCTAGGGAACTTTCTTTTGGCCTACGCTTGCAGAGGTCTTAGAAAGTAGCCATGAGAGAGAGCTCATTTTATGGCCACTGCCAGGGACCAAGTTTTACAGTTAAACCAGACATTAAAAGGCAATTAAGGTGAAATGGTTGTGGCTCAACCAGTTGGGCACCCACCTACCACATAGGAGGTCCCGGTGCCTCCTACAGAAGACGAGCAGACGCCCGCACCCGCCACAATGAGCTAGACGCCCGCACCCCTGCAATGAGCTAGACACCGCACCCAGCCACAACAAGCTAGATGCCTGCACCCACCACAATGAGCTAGACTCGCACACTTGCTGCAATGAGATAAATGCCACACACGCCGCAACAAGCAGACACCTAAACAAGCAGATGCGAGAAGTCAGCAGACGCCACAGCCTGCAGCAGTGGATGTGGCTCAGGCCATTGGGCGCTTGCCTTCCATGTGGGAGGTTCCAGGTTTGGTTTCCTGTGCCTCTTGGAGAAGGTGGGCAAACAATGAGCAGATAGACAAGAGAACCATCTGGAGGGGAGGGAAAATGAATAAATAAATTTTAAAAAGAGGCAAGTAAGAAGCAGAGATTGATCTGCAGCTTATAGGCAAACAGCCTCAGGGGCCCTGGAGGTAATGGATTAAGAGGAAATTTAGGGCCTCCCAGGGGCTGAGTAAGGAACAAACCTTCTGGCATAGTCCAGGGTGAGAATCTCAGGGCTTCACTAATACAGCAAAAGAAGGCACAGACAGGCTTTATTTAAAAGTTTAGACTTACCAGTCCTTGTCAGGTGTTGGGGAACATTACTTGCCTCCTGTCTCCAGCCTGGCTCACCAAATAATGTTAGGGGAGAGCTCTGGGTTCTGGGCTTCTAGGTTCTTGGCTTATGTTGCATAAAAGAATTTAAGGACCTGTCATGGGGTAGGCAAGGTAATAAAGAGTTTATTAAGAAACAAGAAAGCAAGAAAAGTACATGGTCTGAGGCATGGACCATGGGCGAGATGGGTGAGATGCACATGTGGGGCCCCAGGTCAGGCCTTTTTAAGGTCTTTCTTCCTCCCCCTTCATAATGTTGGGGTGGAGCTCCAGCTGTTTGCTGCTCTGATTGGTTGCCCCACATGTTAGCGCTCAGGGTGCCAATGGTGAGATCTTTTGTTTGAAGGTATCCAGGGCTTTCTCTTGACCTTGAATGGGATTCTGGTTCAAATGGGATTCTCATGGCAAGGGTCTCACAGGATCTTTCTAGCAGTCTTCCCCTCTGGTGGTTTCTGAGCATGGTTTCTTGTGGTTTGCTGGCCATGTTGTCTGTCGGCCATGTTTTCTGCTGGGCCTCAGCTGCTATCTCCCTTTCACTATACTAACCTGCCTCATGAGGTACTAAATGAATATTTTTTCAATGAGTAAAAATGATTGAAAGAACTGGCATTCAGAAACTATTTAAATAATGAAAAGGGATTTCAGTTCACTTATAAACATGGATATTTGTTACGGATCACTTGAATCACATTTCATATAATATATGATCCAAAGTGAGAAATGTGTATTTGTTACCTGAAAGAACAAAATTGCTGGCATAGATTTTGAGGTAGATTTATGTATTTATAGTAAATGAAGATCTGATGTTTTTATCTTGTTGCAGCTTTTGGAAGAAACTTAACAGCAAGTTTTCCAACAAGCATCACTGACTTGTGTTTCACAGTAACTGACATTCTCAGTCACCTACAATGAAATGATGAAATGCACCAGCAGTGAAGCTCTGTTTACATATATGCCTACCAGAGGTTGAGCCCTATTTGGAAAGCTGAAATGAGTCAATGGGATGGGAAGAAGAAATTCTTTAGTATAGGATTCATAAGATGCTTTTCACAGACTGCTATCTCAATGGGTTAATAATAGGTAAATAAAGGAGGGGATAGCTGAGGTCAAATAAATTGGAGATACCCCAGGTTAAAGGAAGTCAAGAAGACTATCATAAGTCTTTAATAGGCTAATGTGCTAGTTTTTCCCAAGCCTATGTGATGACAGAATCACTGCCCCTCCCTCCCTCTTATCTCAGGGTCTGACAGGACTGATAATCCAAGGGGCTCACTTCGGAAGCCTTGATACATCCCTGTGGGCTGTTGGGGAAGTCTTCCAGATGACTTTCCTGGGAGAAACATAGGGAGCTGCCTCTTTCTGAGCAAAGGCACAGAGTCAAAGGGAAAAGTCAATGGCTGTGGCTATGTTCACTGACAGAATCAACTAACATCTTAAGGGCAGGCATTTTGTGTTAGAAGTGTAGTCTAGGCTGCTGGCTAATAAAATGACCAATGTCATAAAAAGATGAATGAACCATTTCCAAGTTCCATCTTTCCATGACCTTTAGTGGATGCTTCTCTGGGTTTCAGTTTCTTTATTTGTAAACAAAGGGAGTTGGGTTAAGCAGTCTTTGAAGTCTTTCCGCAATAATTAAATGTCTTTGGAGGTCAGTTTCAGCCCTATAGTTGTTTTATAATAAGGACAAACAAATAAGACACAGACGGGAAGGATAGATAGTCATTTGAAACTTGGGACTACTGACTGAATAATGGTTTCTTACCAGGGATACAAAGTCTTTAAAAAGCCACCTTCCCTAATGAGTCTATAAATGGACATCTGCAGGCAAGACTCAAACCCATCTGATAGCAGAAGCCCTGTGGTGCTTATGATGTTTTAAGTTTTGTATTAATTTTTGGCTGTTTATACAGGAAAAAAGATAAGTTTTAATTTTGTCATATTTAGTGTTCCTTGAAATGGCATCCCTAATCTAGAGCCAAAAGTATTCTTGAATTTTAAATTGAGTCTCCTAGTGACTCAAACTTTAATGGACCTCTTGGCTCAGACTATTGATAATTAGTCCATTAAACATTGAGGGACTATATACCCCCAAGTCTTCAAAATAAAAATTATGGTTGCCATAGAGAAGTTGTAATTTATTGTAACAAGTCTTTTAAAATTACCCAAGTACGGGAATAGCAATTTACAGTGCTTTTCTCACCAAGAGCTTTCTATATAGCATCACCTTCTTGCAGTTTCCCTGTGATTCCAGCTACAAGATTCCAAGGAAGTGAGAGAGTCATAAAGGAGATGACTGCTTCATGCAAGGTGGGACAATGACACTAGGGACAAAATTTGAGTTTTATGACTCGAACTAGGATTGGAATTGGGAGCTCTAGGTGCTAGTTCTGAATTTGTCACTAACAAGAGGGTGTTAAACAACTTGGTCCAACTTGACTGTGCCTCAGCTTTTCTGGTGTAAAAGAAAGGTGTTAGAATAAAAAAAATCTGTGACATCCGTTCCTGTTTAAAAAACACTTATTTTAGGTTAATGAGATTAGGATGGGAAAGAAGGAGTCAGTAAAATCCACAGAGAAGCAAGGAATGGAAAGAGAACAGGCTCAGGAATCAAGTGAATCTGTATTTTAACCCTGGACTCAGCTATTTAATGGTTATTTCTTAGCAAGGAAGCAAGGAGATTGGATCTGAGAGGGGCTCTAAAGATAATAGTAAGCTTCTTTTCCTTTAACTAGATAAATGGGTGCTATTTGTATTGTTATTGTGTATACTTTACCCATATTTTATATATTCTTTTGATGTAGTCACTATTTAGTACATAATAAAATCAAAATAAAAGTAGATAAATATGTATAAACAGTAAAACAGACCCCTTAAAAAGATAAAAGAAATGAAGCATGCCTTACTTTTATAAATTCTAGAATTTAAAAAATTCTACCATTATGGCTTTTGCTTCCTGATCCCTCATGAAGATGCCCCTGCTCACCTATCCACTTTCATCTACCTTTCTGTGCCCAGCCTTACTCTTCAACAACATCAGATGCTCAGTAGTTTCTCAAACATGTCATGCTTTCTAATGGGTCTGTGTTTTTCCATGTTGTCACTCTCTCTGGAATGCCTCCCCCAGCCTGTCAGAAGAATTCCTACCTATTATTTCTGTTTCATCTCAAATGCTTCTTCTGTGAAGCTTTCTCCATCTCCCCCAGGCAAATGTGGGTGCTCCTTGAGCCCCTACTTGAATATGCTTTGTGAATCTCTGCATTGAAGAAATTATATATTAGAATGATTTGTATATCTGGCTCCCACTGCACAGTAAGCTCCTTATGGGAAGACGTTGACTCTTTGTATCTGTGTGTTCACAGCACTCAGCACAGTGTCTAGATCCACCTGATTATACACCTATCTATATTCATCTGTGTGGTCTATTTATCTATTCTTTGTCTCTGTCTTTGTCTCTCTCTTTCCATCTCTCTCCATGTGTATCGCAGGTTGTTTCAAAATATGACTAGTAACCGAAGTGGAGAAGTAAATATTTATAGAATGAATGAGTGTATCAGATGTTCATTAATGCCAAGAAAAGGGGTGACATGGAGATGCTCAGTGGTATTAGGAAAGGTGTTTTAGAAGCAGAGAGAAAAGGACTTTGGTTGATGGGACCTAGGCTTGACAACAGGAAGCCAGGACTGAGGGAGTAGGGTGGTTTATTACCATTATTATTTGAGGATAACTGAGGAAAATTCAGAAGATATCTAGAAGTTATGATTTAGGAACTTGGATTTTGTCTACAACAAAAAAAAGAGGAATTGTCCTCTTTTGATGGACAATTTCCTGTTTGTGGAATTACTTTTTTTATATTGAGTCAGGAAGAGATTATTCAAAAACAAAATGTCTAAATCTAGACTTATGGGCACTATTAGTTGACATGTAAATCATTTTTACCTTGCACGTTTCAGGGAAAACATCATCAAAAAATTCACACAAATTTTTTATACAGAGGGACTTATTTCTATTTTCTTCCCAAGCACTCTACCATCTTCATTTTTCATTGCTCTCTTCTAGTTCACTTCCCTTGAACCGGAAACTAGCTTATCCCTAATGCCATTCTTTCATTCCTATTGTTCTACAATCCTGGAATTCCTTACAAATTCCTTGTCTAAATCCTATTTATCCTTCAAGAGTTGTTCAAGGGCACTTGTATAATCAAATCTTCCCTGGCCACTGTGGTCCTTGTTGAATGCTCACCAACAACACCTAGCCACTAGATTACAGTTTATCCTGTACCTTTTCCTCCTGGTTATCTGTGTTGGTGTTAACTTCTCAGCTGGCTAGCCCACTCTACCGTAAGCTAGAGAGCAAGCACACTGAAGTCAAGGCCAATATCTTACATGCCCAGCTTCTACATCCTCACAACATTACTATAATGTTAAACACATAATTGTCACTTAAGAAAATACTTATTACTTGGCTGATCAAAGAAGATTAAGTCCCAGGGTGAAAATTAGGTTCCAGTTCAAAGTCTGACCCCACAAATGACATCTTATATCTCAGGCTCCGAGGCAGGTATAAAAGAAAAAGCCTCAATAATGACTCTACTTTTAAAATCCTCAGCTTTTCTCATAAGCCTTTGAGAAGTGTTCAGTTTTAGAGAAGGAAAAGGGTAAGAGGTGAACTCAAAGGTAATCTGGCTTGCATTTTTAGATCCAGGATTAGAACAGTTTCAGTACAGCACATTCTATCAAGATCTAGCCAGAGATCAGAGTTTTCCTTGCAATTTGACCTGGGCTGGTCATAGCTTTTCCACTTTTAATGTGGGGACCACGAATGAGATTTTATATACCATTCTCTTCTTTGCAATTTAGGAAAGAAATTTAATATCATTTTATTTCTTATTCATATGTGTAAGATTTAATTTTTCCTGATAGCAAAACTAAAACATGTTCTGTATAGAGAATTTGAGGAAAAAATAGCCAAAGAAAAAAACAAAATCTCCATGTACTACAGGCCAGATTTAATGACTATTCATATTTAGTAATATTAGTTATTTTTTGTTTTAGTGAATAGGATTAAATGATTTTACTTGCTTTATTTAATTAGTATATTGTAAACATTTATATATGACATTAAATAGTTTAATATAATATTATCTTTAATATCTCCATGTAATTTTGTCAACAAATGAGTACTCCTCAAACTCTGGCTTGCAATTCATTACATTTTAAAGAAATCAATAGAGTGGGTTGCAACTAGCATCTTGAATTGCATTATCCACTTTGGTGGGCATTAGACACATGTGGCTTTTTAAAATTAAAATAATTAAATTTAAATGAAATTAAAAACTCAGTTTCTCAATTGCAGTAGCCATACTTCAAGTGCTCAATAGCCCCATGTGTCTAGCAGCTAGAATATTAGTGCAGATAAACATCTCCATCATTGCAGAAAGTTCTACAGGAGAGTGCCGACCTAGAAGAATAAAGTAGACTAGATTCACCAGCAAATATCAGAACTATTGCATATAAAACAAATGTCAGTTAAACTTTTGGTTCAATTGTGTGTGTGTGTATGTGTCTGCTCTGGGTGCAATGTAAAACACATTTCTTACTGTGGGTCAACACTTTTAAAAGTTTGGAAAGAAATACTGAGAAAGATGAACCAAAAATTTTTTTAACACACCTCAATATCATCTCAGAACATTTATTCTGTTCTCCATTTTCATTGTTAGCAGGAGTGCCGATGCTCAGTAGACCCTCACTGATAAGACTCTACTGGTTGCTCATGTTATGTTCTGATTGTGGTTGTTCAGTGTAAATGCCATCAGTTTAACATCACCCCAAAATTATTAATTCTGCCATAATCTCCACGCCTGCTTTCGGTCATTTCCTTGGGCTCGATTCCTAGAGGTGGGATTTTCAGATCACAGCATGTGGACCTTCTTAAAGTGCACGTCTTTAAGTTGTTATGTTTTAGAAAATGGAAGCAAAATTACAGTTTGGTGTGGGGTGGTGAGGAAAAGGGATATTATGACTTGATGCTTATAGATTTTACCCAAAGATCCTTTCTCTTCTGTCTTTGAGTTTAGTCTCTTAATTGCACCATTTTTCTTTCATTATCCCCCATAAAAATATGCAAGTGGAGCATACAAGACCAGCCTTGTCAAGATACCATTTTGTATGGGATCCTGGGCAATATTCAGGTCAGTTCAACCCAAACTATCTATAACATTTCCTGGAATGGTTCTTCAATTCAGGATTCTATGAAAACAGAAGTAGTAGTAATTGACAATGACTAAACCCACAATCAAATGAAAACGCTAGAACTGACTTAATTTAAGCATATCTAAATGGGGTAATTCACAATTTACATATTTGCAGCATGAACTTATACTAATTTACATTCCCACCTCTCTAAATAATTGCTGAAAAACTAGTTTTGAGTGACTAAAGTTGCATTTGCATATTTTGCATAGTTCAAGATCTGCTGATTACCTTGTCTGAGCCCCACAAAGTTTTCACCTTTGAGATCCCTGACAATGGAAAATCTGCCTTTTCCTATACACTGGCTCAAATTTCATTGTAAGCAAGTTCAGGAATCATCAATTATATTGCTATGGAGACTTTGCTGCTTTCAATGAACTCTGCAAAATGCCTAACTCTGATGACTTACCAGTGAGTAATGACTTCTTGCTCTTTGCTGTGGACCCTGCAGTTCTCTGGCTCTTTATTTAACCTGAGCACACTGTGTTGGCTTCTGCCCTTTTGCCTTCTGGGTATGCTGCATAGAAGAGTAGAGTTAAATCTCCTTGGGTTCAGCAAGAAAGTAGCTTCTTGACCAGGGAGTGTAAGCTGAAAATGGGTTGTGGCCATTAAATGTAAATTTGGATACCATGACATCTAGCCCTCCTCTGTGCTCCCACAACACCCTGTGCATGCCTCTACTGTCATAATCTCTTTAGTGTTTGCCTTGTCCCCACATTATGGTGCAGATTTTGTTAAATTATTTATTGTTAAACTGTTGTCAAACAGTTGAAACATCTACTTATCTATTTCTACTCAGAATTTTGCTGTTTAGTTATCTCATCCCTCCTCCTGTGGACTATAGTTTTTCAGAAAATATTAAGTACTAACTCATTGCCAGGAATTAATTTTGGTGTACTTGTAATCCTAACCCATGGAACACAATCACTGATCTATATGTAGAAACTGTGTTTCAAAACCCTAATTGAAGAACACAAATAAACATGACCACAAACTTTTTAAAAAATTAGTAAATAGATTTCTATATAAAGGTTTATCAACATATAAATATTGATTTAAATTTGGATTTCCATTTAATGAATTAGCATAATCAAATGCATATATTTGGGTTATATCAATAAGGATGGACTCAACTATGCTGTGGCAAAAAATAACCCCAAAATATTAGTGGTTTAATACAACAGGGGTTCATTTCTTAGTCATGCTACCTGTCCCTATGCTCTGTTTCATTCTGTCTCACTTAGGTCTGCAGGCTGATGGAGCCTCCACTATCTGGGACACTAGTGACTTGTGCAGAGGGGAGGGGCAGTGGTAAAGCACACAAACTCTTAAAGGCTTCTGCCGAGAAATGACACACATCACTTCAGCTTATATTTTATTGGTCAAGGCAAGTTATGTGGCCATCCTAATTCCAAAAGGGTAGGGTAGTACAATCCTACCATATGCCCCAAAAGAAGAGAATCAGAAATATTTGGTGTACAAAACTAATTACTACCACAGTCTGTGTTCCATCATCAAATATTCAGCTCACTCTTCCTCCTTCTGCCCTGGGACCTAAGGTTACAACCAATTATAAGGAAAGGTAATATAAAGTGGGGGACCAAATCTTTAGTTAGGAGGGAATGTAAGTTAATACCAATCCCTGGTGCATACACATGAATTGTGAATTATTTTAGAGTTATGCTTAAGTTAACAGCCAGGTTTAGAGCGCTCATTAGATCCATTGAATCAATTTAAAAGGGAAATCATGGAAATGCCCATAATTTCACAAAAGGGTGTAATGAACCAAAGGAAGGAATGGCCAGGAAAGACTGGAAATCCAGTTTGGGAGAGTCTTTTAGTCAGCAGGCAGGATAGCATATTACAAATTGGTGGTTTGGTCATAAATCATTGGGTTCATCCCTTGAGTTCAGATAGGTCAGAGGTTTAACATAGGAATTCAGACAAGTCAGATAGGCCTTAAACCTTGACAAATATAATCAGAAATCAGAGCAGAATAAGTATGTCACTAACCTGTAATCATCACTGTGACAGTTTGAATTTGGAGAATCCAAAAAAGAGATTATGTTTTTTAACTAATCCATTCCTGTGGGTATTAAGCCCTTTGATTGCATTAGATCCAGTTAAAGGGCCTTGATTAGATCACTTTTGATTGAACTATGTCAATGAGAACATGACTCAGGTTGCATCTCTGCACTCTTACTGGAGCCTTATATAAATGGAGACATAGAGAGAAAGAAGACACACAGAAAAGAAAGCTCTGCCATTTTGACCTGACCATGTGAGAGAGAAGACTCAAGGATTGCTAGAAGCCAAAGATGAGGCACAAAGCCCCCAAGAGGCTGGCCCGTGGAGCAGCTCAAGGCTGAAGAGGTGAGTCATATGCCTGATTGCACCCAGATGGGCTCAGGGAGAAAGCAGAGCAGCCAAGGCTGAGAGAGGAGGCCTGGAAAGAGGAAAGACATATGCCTAATCACCCACAACTGAACTTCTGGAGACAGTGAGCCTTCAGGGGAAGGCAGGGACCTTGGGAGAGATTAGCTGTCATCTTGTCTCGCCACATGGCAGGATGTCGGGAGCACCAGTAGCTGACACTGGTGAGAAAGCATCTCTGATGGTGCCTTGATTTGGACATTTTCACAGACTTGGAACTTGAAGCTTTTATCTCTAATACATTTCCCATCATAAAAGCCAATCCATTTGGTATTTCTGGTAGCATAGTTCTACTAACAACAAATATTATCATCTTTTTATCTGAAAATGTCTTTATTTAGTCTTTATTTTTGAAAAATATTTTTACTGGATATAAAATACCTGTTTGACAGTTTTTCTCTTTCACCATCTTAAAACTGTCATGCCATTGTCTTCTGTCTTCCATTGCTTATATTAAAACAGCTGCAATCCTTGTTTTTGTTCCTCTGAAGATAATATTTGTTTTCCTTTGACTTTCTTGTGGAGGGGAGGGTGGTTGAGGAAGGAAGATGAATTTATTTGTCAACTTTTGTTTCCTCTTGGTAAAAATACCACCCCACAGGGCACTGAGTAGGTCCAACAACAGTTATTGTCTTAGTTGCAATAGGAAACCCCTGGAGAGGAAATAAAAGATATAGGGTGTAGATGTGAAGTGAGGTTGTATTGGATGATGCTCCTAAGGAATAAGAGAAACCCGGAACAGCTGCTTCACTGAGACATTGGTCTTTAGAGATTACCAAGGCAGCAGTGATCCATCTCCTTGGCTTTGGGCATAATACAAGCTAATTCTAAGGTAAGTATATAGATCTGAAGTAGCATATAAACTTAATCTGGAACAATATATTGGGGCGATTTCATCTTTGTGATGTGAGTTGCAAATGTGTTTCTCCCCTCAGGATTTTGTTTTGCTTTGTTTTGATTCAGCAGACATTTATTTGGAAATTAAATATGCCAAAGACATTGCCATGTTATGACATAACTGAACAATGGGCTTCCAGGCCAAAAAGAGTTCTTAGGCTTATTTGAAGAATTAGAAGCAGAGGCAGAAAAATGAGAGCAAGGGGATGCACAGGATATTACAGGTTTGTGAAGGACAAGCACAGAGGAAGAGCACCTAATCATTGAGGAGAAGAGAGAGGATTATATTTAGAGAATCATCATAAATATCTCAGCTGTGCAAATTAAATACACTAGTTAATAATTAAATACATCTTAAGATGATGTCTGCATAGGCATTTTCCAATAAATATGTAAAAGAAATTATTTCTTACAAAATGTAGTTTGAATGATAGTGACTGAAAGATTTTTAAAAAGAAATGAAAATTGTTGCTAACTTTTCTCAGCTGCTTCTTTGTACTGTCTCTGCTAAGACCTTTCCACACAATATTCCACAATATCTGTTAAAAAAAAAAAAACTCTTATGAGATCAGCATTAATATAACAATTTCATGGATAAGAAAACTGAAGTTTAGAGGTCTCAAGTTGACACAGAAATAAGGGGTAAAACTGGTTTTTAACCCTATGTGTACTTAATTCCAGAGTTGCATCCTTAGCCACTACACTATGCTATGTAAAGGAAAAGAAAGAAAGTTTCATAATTTACACTCATATGTAAATATATGCATAAAATTTGATAAAAATTTCACTGTGATGTCAAAAATACTACTTATCACTTAACTAGAGTGTGATCCCACTAATTTTTCATTTTCATTTAATTTTCTTTAACTATGAGGAAGTTGTTGATTTTTATAGTTAGTTATCGATATTTTCTTTTTTGCTTCTGAATATTGACTCATAGTTAAACCTATTGCATTCCAAGATTATAAAAGAAACCTCCAATATTTTATTTCTCTTTCATTTTTTACATTTAAAATTTTGATCCACTTAGGTTTATTCTGGTGTAAGTTATACAGGTTGAACAGAACTTTTTTTTCTCACCAATGACAATCCACTTGTTCCAAAACTTTTGTTTGAATAATGCATTTTTTCCTCACTGCTTTGTGATACCACCTTTATCATCTACAAAATTCCTACATGTTTTTTATTAACTTCTGTATTTTCTATTACATTCCATTGTCCTGTCAGTCTATTCATGCAACCACTTCCACTGTTAAATTATTGCTACCCTTAGTACCCTGTGCTCGTAATTTGCATGGAAATATTAGTCATGTTATAATCAATAGGCAACATAAAAGTAGTCTATGAAGAGGAGCTGAAGGGTAAATATCAATTCAAGAGCAGTTTAAAATAAAATTTTATTTCAAAGGCATTTGGATCACATTGCCATATTCTTCCTTAAAGAAGACCTTTCTCATCATCTCAGGTTACTGGGTTCAATTCCCTTACATTAGTGGATTATTTACCCCATTTGAAAGTTCAATTTGAATAAGCCTGACAGGAGTCCATAAAAATTCTTATAAATGCTCTAGAGTGATGAGTTCTGAATAGATTGAATTTGAATTCATGTTTCGCATATTATAGATCACTCATTGGAACAAGAGCATGTGGTAAATGTTATCCTGTAAGGAGTTCTTAAAAGGCATACTGAGGGTGCCCGTGTAGCTCAAGTGCTTGAGTGCTGGCATACCACACACGAGGTCCCAGGTTCAATCCCTGGCCCAGTACCTAAAAAAAAAAAAATACTGAAGACTTCTTTTCTTGACTTTGTCTATTCTTGAAAGTTGACTCAGATTAAGGTAAAGACACATGTATATCGGGAAGCGGCTGTGGCTCAATTGGTTGGGCTCCTGTTTACCATATGGGAGACCCTGGGTTCAATTCCCGGGGCCTCCTGGTGAAAGCAAGCTGGCCCACATGGCGTGGTGAGCGAGCTGGCGCAACAAGATGACCCAACAAAGGGAGACAAGCAGACACAGAAAAATGCACAGCAAATGGACACAATGAGCACAAGCAGCAAGGGGGGGATAAATAAATAAATAAAAATAAATCTTAAAAAAAAAAAAAAAGACACATGTATATCAAATTTGCAGACATCACAGATTTGAAGAGATAGGGGATTGTATGAAAAATAAAAATCAAGAGATGGTAACAGGTTGAAACAAAAAAAAAGATGGAACTTAATAGAGACACCCATAAATTCCTGAATTTAGTTAAAAAGATACAAGCTGCATGGTTTGGGGTTGCAGGTTGTGGGAACCTACCATAAATTACTTTCCCTGATAACACCCTAGGGTTTGAGTTGACCGCTAGCTTAGAATTAGCCTGCAATGTGACTGGCTGCCACAAAATACAAACATCATCCTTGCTGGCATTAAAAGACAATGTTTCTGGAAGATTGGAAGATAATGATCCTAATGCAAATGGCAGTGCCCATACCACAGCTGGGCACACATTTAGGAGAGCCCCCTTGAAGGACAATTAGACACAAACAATGTGTTAAGAGTTGAAACTGAGTGTGGAACAAAGACTTTATTCAAATTGTTGTCACATAGGTAAAGAATCACAGATCTTAACCAGGACACATGGAGAGAACCTTCAGTGAGAAAGCTTTTAATTTAAGAGTAGGAAGACATTTCTATGTTTCAAAGTAGGGAGTTCCCAGTTATTCATCACACTGAAGTAACATGTTTATTTCATCCCCTTGTCCTATTTTCATGGTCTTTATTTAGAGTACCCAATAATTTGTCATCCTAACTGGACATTTTTTGAAAGAGAAAGAGGAGCTATTAATAAATGTACTAGGTATTGCGTGTCAGTTAGGACTGTCTAGGCAAACTGGAATGAATGGTCATCCTATCTTTAACTGTTTTGGATCACAATTACCTTTTACTATGTAGAAGACAATCTTCACTGTCACTATATGGCAGTTTCTGAAAGATAGTTTTGGAAAGATTTGCCCAGAATAGGTGTTCAATACATATTTCTCTGAGTGAGCTAATTGATTTAGGATGGTGCAGAGCCAAGCTTCATGCAAACCAATTCCTACAAACCAGCTTCCAACCTTGGAAACTCAGCCGTAGAAATGAAATTGTGTTACTATTTACAAAATTCAAAAGAGAGACTTGGAAAATGTAAACAAAGTCAGTAAAATCAGGGTGAACCATAGGGACATGAACATTTCCTAGAATGCAAGTTTAGAAAACCTTGGGGCAATCCTCTCCATCCTGACAATGGAACACAATGAACTTATTTCTTTGATTTGGTCTAGTCAAAGGCTGAGAGTGGTTGCAAAGTAGAAAAGAATGTTTTGAAGATATTTGCATGTTAGACACATTGGCATATTTCCCAGCATTTCAAAGTGAGACTGACATAATTGAACTAAAGGGCCTGGGTTAATATTTTTCTAATTAAGCCCAAATCTGTTTATATATGCACAATTAGAAAAGTTCTTTACTAATTTTTAACAGCTTGTCTAGTCTATGGAGATCATATCATGGCAAGTGAAGACAAAATGAAGAAGAATCAGATTTCTCACTTGTTACATTAGGAAGAAATGAAATCAAAACACAGCCCTGAAAGGAGTGAAAGATAAGTTATGTCTGACTCCTTGACATTGAAATGCCAATGGGGAATCAAATGTGTAGTTTGAGCTAACAGTTGTAGTATTACATAGGAAGGAAAGCTATTTGAAGGTTTATTACTAATACTATGTCTATTGATAACATACTTGTCAAGAATACAAAAACCCTGTTTTCTGCTTGACTATAGAGTTGAGAAAATCAAGTGCCACCATTTTTTATCTATAGCTAACAGTCCAGTCAAACCTGTAATTAAATGCAGCTATCTACCGGGTGACTGCAGGTATTTGTACAAAATGTTAAAACCTGCTGTGCCAGATTTTAAATCCTTAAAAGTCGCTCTTGGATTCAGAAATCTAGTAGGCAATAAGAAACCATTTAATGTGTGATCTGGTAGAAAGAATGCTTTAGAAAAAATACTTCAGGTGGCAGTATAGCTGTAACTTCAATGGAGGCAGAGGAATTTAAAAGTAGGAGGATAAAGCTACTTAATTTTTATTAATGGAAGATGATAAAGATTTAAAATAGGGTGAGATTGTCCTAAACAAGATTTTATCCTAATTTATGAGTACTTTTATATAAAGGATAATGAAAAAATAGTTAAAGGTAAGTTCAAAATTTCAAGTTTGGTGCCTGGTAGAATAGTATTATACTTGATAGATGTAGCAGAACAGTGAAAGAGAGCTGTTTTAGGGAGAAGGATGAGTTGGCTTTTAAATATGTTGATTAGACTAATGATGGTCTAGAATGCAATTGAAGATATCATGCTGAGAATTTGAGAGAGATCAGAGCAAAAGGTATAGATTTGGTAATTACCAGCATTTGTGTAATATTTACAACCATGAGGGATGAGATTTTTTAAGAGGAAAGGGGAAAGATATAGCAGGATGTCAAGAATTGAATTTTGATGAATAGCCATAGTCATGGAAAAGGAGGATGTTATATTCTTAGCAAAATGAAAAAAACAATTAGAGACATAGGAGAAGATTCAGAATGGTATAATGTCATATAAGGTTTTTAGATAGAAAAATAACATATTGTAGAAATCAAGGAGCATGCACAGAGAGGGAAAAACCATCCAATATGGCAAGCAAGTGTTTGGAGATTTTAATGAGAAATTAGCATCAAGGGAAGAAATAGAACTTTGTAGGGAGTGAGGAACAAATTAATAGGTGGAGAAATAGAAAAAACAAGGACCATAATAAGAGGTGTCAAAGAAAAAGAGAGATAAATTCTATGCAATGAGAAATCAACTGAATTAGGCAAAGAGTAAACAGGAATAAAAAGAATGGAAAGAGAAAGAGTAGTTGGGAATGGTAAAGGGCACAAGTTCGTGGAGGAAATAGGGGAGAAAAGAGTGACACAGAGTTCAAAAGGAGGTGCTTGCATTAGTAAGAAAAGGAAGCATATTTTCTCTAAGACTAGAGGCAAAGACGTGCATGAAGGCGACAGAGAGGAGGGTGAGTGAGGGAAGTGGCGTTAAATGACTTTTGTCTTCCTAATGAAGAAGGAAGCCAAGAAGACCATCATCTTTATTTGGCAGCAAATAAAGGAATCTGATGACCTGTGACTTAAAACATAAGTATTGTCTTATTTACTTAATAAATAACCCAGAGTTAAGGAGTTTCAGGATTGGGTTAGCCCTTCAAAAATATATCAAGGACAAGACTCCATCTATCTTCCTTCTCTGCCTTTCTTGGAGTGATTTTATTTGTTCTCATGTCTCATGCTAGTGCCTTATGGTCACAGATTGGCAGTTATCATTGCAGACATTATATTCTCATGCTGCCATAAGACAGAAAAGAAGGCTCAGGGAGAAAGGCTTTGTATTTGTGAAACTTTTTCTTTTTATAAGAAAATCTTTCTTAGCACCCTAACCTACCAAATCTAGAAGATTCTCCTTTGCTGCTGGTTCTTGTCACAGAACATCCCTTAAATTCAGGTGAGATTGAGAAATGAGTATCTGTCACAGGCAAAGAGATTACTAAAATCACTTGCACAGTTTGATCAGTCTTCATCTTCTAGGTCTTCAGCTTCATGGAAAGGCCATCATCTCTGAGATCAAGGAATGTTGCTTACCGTCTGAGTGAATCAGGGTACTGTTACCAGGTAGACTGGAAGTGTGATGACTCATTGGTAGGCAGCAAAAAGGGCATGCTCCAGATCACCATTTTGATTATCCAGTACCAATACACATCTTCCCTCTTTTGCCATACCTATTTTTTTTAAATTTCCAACTATTTGGGAATTCTCCTGATATTTTTTGTTATTGATATAAAATTTAATTCTATTCCTACCAGAAAATATACCTACATGATTTTGATCCTTTTAAACTATTGAGACGTGTTTTATGAACAAGTATATTGTCTTTCTTTATAAATTGTTTCATGTGACTTGAAAATAATGAGCAATTTGCTGTTTGGGTAGAGTGCTTTATAAATACCAGTTAAGTCAAGGAGGTTTATAGTGTTTTTCAAGACCTCTATATACTAACTAATTTTCTAGCTTCTTGTTCTATAAAGTATTATAGAGGGGTGTCAAAATCTTTAACTATAATTTCGAGTTTGTCTTTACCCATTGTAGTATGCAATTCTTGCTTCACATATTTTGAAGGTCTGTTAGTAAGTGTGTAAACATTCAGGATTCTTATATCCTCTTCATGTACTGACCTTTTTATTTTATCCCTGATAATATTCTTTGTTCTGAAATTTGCTTTCTCTGATATTAATATAGACCTTCTAGCTTTCTTTTGATTACTGTTAGCTTTACATATATTTTTCTTCATTTACTTTTACTCTATGTGTGTCTTTATATTTAATATGGGGTTCTTATAGACAGCATGCTGTTAGGTCTTGATTTTTAATTCAATTTGATAATCCCTGCCCTTTGATTGGAGTGGTTGGAACATTTACATTTAATGGGAATATTGATAGGATTGAGGTTAAATACACCATGTTGATATTTGTTTTCTATGTGGCCCGTGTTCTTTGTTCTCTCCTTTCCTTTTTCCTTTCTTATTTTGTATTAATTGAATTTTAAAGTATTATATATTATCTCCTTTATTGGCTTATTATCTTCTTTTTGAGAGTTCACTTATAGTGTAAGAACTTTAAACTGTATGCTTTTATATTCTTCTGATTGTTGTGTTATTAGTTGTCATACATTTTACTTCTATGAAACATGTTATTATTTTTCCTATAAACAGTTATCTTTTAAAGAGATTTTCTTAAATAAGAAAAAAACTATTTTCTATTTACCCACATGTGCAGACGTAAATTTCCATCTGATATCATTTTCCTTCTCCCTGAAGGACATCCCTAAACATTTCAGGGTTCTAGTGATGAATTTTCTCAGCTTTCGTACATCTTTGACAATCTATACTTTACCTTCATTTTGAAAAGGTATTTTTTTAACTGGGTATAGAATTCTAGGTTGACAGTTTTTTCACTCCTTTCAATACTTCCAAAATGTTGTTTCACTGTCTTCTGCCTTGCACTTTTTCACTAGTAGTCTACTGTTATTTTCATTTTGTTCTCTGATGTGTTATTCCACCCCCCTCCCCGATTGCTTTTAAGATTTTCTTTTTTATCACAGCTTGTCAGCAATTAATTACAATGTGCTTTCTTATATTTCCTTCTGCTTGGTATTTGTTGTTTTTCTTGGAACCATGAGTGTATAGTTTACATCAAATTTGGAGAATTATCTGCCATCAGTTTTCAAATTCTTTTTCTGCCTTTCCGCTTCTTCTCCTCTCCTTCCGGGAATCCAATTATGGGTATGTTAGGTCACTTGATGTTTTCTTACAGCTCAGTGATGTTCCGTTAATTTTTTTGTTGTTGTTCTCTTTGTGTGTGTGTGTTTCTCTTGTTATATCTTAAGATTTAGTAATCTCTCTTCTGCAAAATCTAATCTGTTGTTAATCCTTTCCTATGCATTTTTATCTCAGATAGTATATTTCCCTTGTCTAGAAGTTTGCAGATATTTTTTACATTTTCTAGTTCTCTGCCCATCATGCCATCATGCTCATACTCCTGTCTGCCTGCCTGAACATACCGGGCGTATTTATAATAGTGGTTTAATGCCCTTGTCTACTAATTTCATCATCTGTGTCATTTCTGCATCTATTTATACTGATAGATTTTTCTTCTGGATATGGTTTGTATTTTCTTGCTTCTTTTATGCCTGTGATTTTTGTTTCAATGCAGTAATTTTACAGTTGTTAGACACTATATTTTCTCTCTTTTATATTTTGTAAAATATTTTAAGTTTTATTGTGGGTTGAAGTTAACTTGGAACAAGCTTTTGAGCTTTGCTATGGTGGGTTCAGAACAGTCTTTACTCTAGGGCTAATTTTCCCCTATTATTGAGGCGATATCTTTCTGAGGATACCACTCAATGTTCCATGTGTAAAGAGGTCTTTAGACTCGGGGTGATGGAAAAACAAATTTTTCCAAGCTTTGTGTTTGCTGTGGGGATTATTCTGAGGACTTCTTTCTGGCGGTTTTTCCCTAGCTTTGGTAGTTTCCTCACAAGCATGCCCAAGTCAGTACCTAGGTAGAGAGCTGAGGGTTACCTCTGCATGTCTCTCTCTCTCCTCCTGCACCCTCCCTTTTTCTCCAAATTTCTCCTCTCTGGTACTCTGTCCTGCAAATTCTTGACACCTCCCTGAACTACTTACCGTTTCCTCAAATCTGGTAAACCACAAGGCTCTGATTAGTTCCTCCTTCCTGTTCTACAAGCTGGAAATGCTCTCACGATTGTGAACTGGGGCACTAATAGGGCTCACTTTCCTGGTTTCCCTCTCCTTGACATCACAATCCTGTGATGCCTATTAGCTAACGTTTGAAACTTGCCCAGTTTTCTCATGGTTTAAGGAAGAAAAGTAAATTTGATCTGTTAGTCCATCATTGCTTGAATCAGATGTACTCCCTTACCTGTGCTTTGTGTGGAATGTGCTAACCCTTCCCCAGTGTCTCATGCAGTTTATACATCCAGCATGGGGTTCACCATCTCTATGATGGACAGTTCTCGATATCATGTCTTGATATAGATGCTCATGGTATAACAAGTTATAAACTAAAAGAAAAAGTTTTACTTCTTTCTGGCCCACTGAGGGTAGAGGTGTAATAACAGAATTGTGCCTTGAGGAAATTAAAGAATATTTAGTCCACTGCCATCGGGAGTGTCTTAGGGAATTAATAGGAAATTAACATTGACCCAGTAGTTATTATACACATTTCCTAGTCAACCTTAGAAAATCTTTGATTAAAATATTCTTAGCTGAGAGAAAAGAGTGTATTTATTCAGAGTGTGAATATTTGTTAACCTAAGAGTTTATCAAAATTCATTCTATATTTATACATGCTTCAATTGAGAAACAGAACTTTAATTTTCAAATTAGATTTTCAATAGAGTTTAATGTTAGCTTGGTTCTTAAAAGACCATTATTTAATTCAAGCTGTCCCACCATGTAATTCACTGCAAACACCCTCATGTGTCCAAAGGCAGACTGCATGAGCTTTTTGAAAAATGTAAATTGGAAATGGCACACAATGGGCTCATAATAAATATTGTTGACTGGTGGCCTTGGTCACCATCATTAGTTATAAAAGGATTTTATCCCCTAGATTCTATGAAATACTGAAATGACCTAGCATTTGATCCAAAGTGCATTGAAATGGCTGGCTAATGAGTGAAGCAACTCTTAAATACACAATTACTGCGGGCTAAGGAAGAATCACATGGATGGAATTAAGGAGAAATGCACATGTTTTTCCTGTTCATTTTACACCTGAGCTGGAAAGCATAATGATGCCTTTAATTGTTCCATGGTTTTCAAGTCAGTTTCTCTTCAAATCACTTACTTTTGCTCCCCAAATAAACTATTTTGAGCTTTCATGAGAGTGAGAAATATCTTCAGATCCAAGCAAGCAAAATGTTATGGATTGTGAACTAAGAGACTGTTTCTGTAGAATACGCTATTCATACTAATCTATCAAATTTGGGAAACCAAATTTGAATGGAGCTTAAGAAAATCTGAAACCTTGAGAGACTTAAAATTTTCATTGAATTTAAACCCCAGGTCTACATGTTTACATAATATGGTCATTGCTTACATTTATTTACTTAATATTAAATCTGAGCATTGCTGGGTTACAGCTGGTTAGATTTTGATAAATGACAAACAGAATTTTCTCCTTCCAAACAGTGAAAGACATCAGGTCCATACTTTAGGGATAGAAGGGGATTGAGAGAGACTAACAGGAAGTGGATTTGTTCACTTTGGAATTCTATTTATAAACAGAACAAATCAGATGGCCCCTAAGCCAGAGGGTGGCCACATTGTGTTTCCATAAACACACATATCCTAATCACCTTTAGACAACATCTCTTTGGCCTTTGTTTGGCTTTATACATAGTAAAGTGTATCACCTATTTATATTCCTGTCAATTAGAAATGATGGGCCAGGTTTGTAGGGCTTTTTATTTTTTTTTAACAAAAATGTTGAAGTCGATTTATCTTGCCCCAATCCTGCTGTCAAAAAGCTGTAACTACTGGAACAGCTGAGTGTATGAAGAGTCAACTGCCTTGGATGGTCAGTGAACCAGTGATTGTGCTACCTAAAAAATATAAACAAGAAAAGAAAGTATTTTAATTCCTTTATTAAGAACAGTTTAGGAAAACAAAAAGTTTCCAATAAAATGGAGGTAAAATAATATGTTATCCAGAAGGTGCTCCCTTTTCATGCTCAATCTATTTATTTAATTATTGTTAAGAAAAAACAATACATTTACTCTATTTTCACTTATTACTGGATTTGTTAAGCACATTTTTTAAAAGTCTTTTTAGGAGCTACCCTTTTTCTGGAAATAAGTCTTTCAACTAGTTGTTCAAAAGGAGACTCTTGAAGGCCCAGGTGGGATGTCAAATTAGAGATGGCACTTGTGAGATGGGGAACTATCAAGATACACACACACACATATGCACACACACAACACAACACAAATGGCCATTATATGGTACTGTTTATCCACTTAGAATATATGATGAGTCTAGTGCAGCACTGTCTAATAGAGTTTTCTGTGATGATGAAAACAATCTTCTGTGCTCTTCACTATGGTAACCACTGATCACATGTGGCTATAGAGTTGGTATGAGGGAGGAACAGAAATTTTAATTTTATTTAAAACTAAATAGCCACTCATGAATGATGACTTCCAGACTAGTGCAGGTGTAGAAGTCTTGTTTCCAAGAGAATTAATGATTACATTATTGGCCACAGTAAGAATTCCACTACATAAACATAAAACTACTGATGTCTATTGGTCATTGGGG